>LKTO01000300.1:0-62444 GCA_001399465.1 Hymenoscyphus scutula | reverse complement strand
ACAACCCTTCACACAACAACCCTTCACACAACAACCCTTCACACAACAACCCTTCACACAACAACCCTTCACACAACAACCCTTCACACAACAACCCTTCACACTCAATCACCTTCTCTCATCTCAACCACCTTCTCTCATCTCGACCCCGGAACAGTATTTGCAGACTCTCGGTGCCAACACGGTACTGTACAAGATCTTTCTAACCTGACCTTCCATCGCTCCTTCAACGATCTATAGACACCGTCGACCAAATCTCTACGCGTCGCTATCCCGCTCCTCACCTCAGGCTCACAACAAGAGCTTCGTCAGTTCAACAAACTCCGCTCTTCTCTGTGTGGCACCAGCCCGGACCTGCACAATGCCTCCTCGATCATCAACTGCGCTCTCAGCCGGGTAGGTTATTATCAGTTGTATTTCCACACAAGTTATATACCAGTGTACAGCAAGATAAATCCCAGCAGACACAATCAACACAGACAATCCCTAAAACAGACTAAAGTCATAGTTGATGGTTGCTGGAAATGTTTGAGAGATACAGAGAGAATCGTGAAGGATCGCCGTCAGAAACAGGCAGAGGCAAAGAAACAAGAGGCAGAGGAGGAGGAGGAGGAAGAGGAAGAGGAAGAGGTAGGAAAGCAAAAGATCGATCTGGAACTGTGAGTCTTCCATCTAATTGCTTTTGGAATAGTCGCTGAAGTGTTGTAGGTACTGGGACTCCAATGACACAGCCTACATTGTTATGAATAGGCTGCGACGAGGAGACGAGGAGGACTCAGAGAGGCATTGACTGTTATGCAGGATAAAGCCCCGGAACCGGAGCGCCTTCTGCGAACCTTGGACTTGGGGATGAAGGAATTGGACGAGGGATATCGGGAGGTGATTCGATCCTTGAACGAAGCCAACGAGGATCGCAAGAAAGAAGGACAGAAGACCTGGATTCCCGAGCACGATTACGTTGAGGCAACTGGAAATGAAAAGAACGAGGGCAGAAAATTCGAGTACGAAGGTGAGGTGATGGCAGAAGAGGGGGGGAATTGGCGAGAAAGAAGTTAAAGAAGGAGAACTGAGTGGCAGCAGTAATGGGATTGATATGGAACAGACACGGGATATCTTTGGCATCAGTATAGGTCAAGGAACATGATGTCATCTTGATATCTTGAATGGCGTTGGGGGCCTTTATATGGTTGTTTTGCTCTCTTTCTTTCTTTTTTTGTCTCTGTGTGCGATGAAGACAGGGAAAGGGGGGTCTAGCGGGGTGGCAAATCACATTTCCGCCCACCACAATTGACAATTCAAAAAATTCACACATTTATCGCTATGAGAGTAAATTTTCTCCCTTCTGCTTTGTTTTTCGATCCTATCCATTGCGACAAAAGGAGTTTGCCTTTGGATATCGAGTTCATTTTGCAAGTGATAGGTGTTCTGATCCTAAGAGGTCTGCGGCTGCCCAACTCTGACTCGAGTACGAAGAAAGGGAAAAGGAGGTTCTACAGGCGTTGATTGTGTGGAGGTCGAGGTGACAGCTAGTTTGTGATAAGGGTCTCGGGATTGTCCCTGGCTGATTGGGAAAGTTATCAACCCAAACACTTACCTGTTCCCGCGCAACCAATCAACTGAACCGGCTCCCAAGCAAGTTTCTGACAGGAAAAATTAGCACAGATACAAATGACAACGCGTTGTAAATAATAAACTGGAAGATAAGGGGGCAATATAGGAGTCCTGAGGTCGATTGCTTTGAAGTGTCTGAATAGTCGTGACAATGGAAGCGAATTTCACGAGGACTCTGCCAAAAGAAAAACTGAGGGCTAGACGACGGGTAAGTCTTGCTTGTAAAAATAATTGTCTGCAGCAGAAATTCAAGGAAAAGTACAGGAGACGAACGAATACGAGCTGATTGAGCCACAATCGTTATTCTTTAATTTAATTATTCGTTAACGAGCTTATATTTCAAAGTTTCCTCACTTATTTAACCTACCTTGGCATTGCAAAAAACGCACAATCTGTTTTTCATTACCTAGGAAATTTAACAAAAACTAATTTTTGGTGCATTGCTAGCGTCAGTTTGAACTAATAATGTTCGTAAAAGAAGAGTAGTTTCTCTCCGCTTTCTCAGCAATTGGTCATAACTGGATTAAACGGATGCGCACCTCTTCAATCAATCCTAGGCAAAAGGGGACCTTGATCCCTGGTAGGAGATGATCTTCAGGCTTTCCATGGAAACAAACCCATGGCAATGTAACTCCTTCGAATAGCCGAACAGGCTGTTCGCACACGAAATACGGAAGGAAGTATAAAGTGAGGTATCTATCACCTGGAAAATACAAGGTCACCACTCTAGTTTTCCTTTTTTTCCGTATCAATTAAATTGGGTCACGATGACGTCTTATTTGAATTACCTAGCTGTTCTGGCGACTGTCACCACAACAGCATTCGCCCACTGGAACTTCAACGGCTTGATTGTGAATGGTGAGGGCGTTGGCGAGCCTTATCAATATATCCGCAAGCCCAACAACTCCAACAATCCTTTACAGAATGTCAACTCAACTGGTAAGTCACATCCTCGAGGAACACTTTCTTCACTAGATTCAAGCCTGCATGAAATAGTTGGAACAAAAGCGTGTGTTAAAAATGAACACCAGAACTAACATCGTGGATTGTTCAACTATCAACGAAGTTTGAAAAACAGGCTCTGAAATTGTTGAATTTTCAAAACGGTACACTAACCTCAAGTCAACAGATATACGCTGCAACGCCGGAGGAGCATCTGGTCTCAAGACGCAAACTTACAACGTCAACGCTGGAGACAAACTAGGTTTTACCATTGCAGATACCTTCGGTCATCCCGGTCCTCAACAAGTATACCTGTCCAAAGCACCCAATACAGCAGCTGAATACGATGGGTCTGGCGAATGGGCAAAAATTTACACCTTGACCTACAGCTTGAACTCGAGCTACGGTTCAATCGACGGATTGCTCAAATGGGCAACACATCGCGCACAAACATTCAATTTCAAACTCCCAGAAGCAACACCCCCTGGCGAATACCTTCTCAGGGCTGAGGGTTTGGCTTTACATGCAGCGCACAAAGCCAACAATGCGCAGTTTTACGTGTCGTGCGCCCAGATTCGTGTCAATGGATCGGGAGAGGGGATCCCGGGTCCAACAATCAAATTTCCTGGAGGGTACAAGTGGGACTCTCCCGGTGTATTGATTCCGGAGTTTTGGTCGAAGATCACGAATTATACTTCTCCTGGCCCCAAGCTTTGGCCTGAGGGAACGGAGGAACAACATGTGTTGGATGGAAGGAGGAAGGAGTGAGGAAGTGTGGAAGATGAAAACTGTGGTTTTTTACTCACTTCGCTTATTTTGGATTGGAACAGAACAAAAGCTTTGAATAGTCTCAGATTTCTTCAAGCATACTTGTGATCTGTTATGTAATGAGCGAAAAAAATGGAACTACTTGGAAGTTGCTTTAAATGATATGAAGTAAAGTGAAGATCTAGGGTTTTCAAGTTGCTTTTTGTGCCATCAATCTTTTTGCCCATCATCCTTTTTGCCCATCATCCGGGTCAACACTGAAAGAGCACAAATACTTCAAGAATGCCAACACTTTTCAGTAAATGCAAGTTAAATAAAGCTTCCATCATTTGGAAAGAGGGGGAAGACTAGCATGACGCGTGTCCATTCATATTTTTGTTATATTTTTCCGATTATTTGTTCTCAAGTTACTTTACTGGGGTGGGGGTACTTTCAGTGTTCGAAACGTGACTTCGGGGATTCCTCCGCTAAGTTAAACCCAACCTCCTCTTTCCTACATTCAATAACGAAGCATCGCATCGTAAAACAATTCTCCAACTCTACAGCTAGTTTCGCCCCCTCCCAAATTCATAAAACTACTCTGCTAACCTTTCAATTTCATCAGATCCCTTCTGCGAATTGACATTTGAATTAACCCCGGGAGGCAGGGCAGCTCCACGACGCGCATCCGCGAATCCCTCCTTACCATCGAAGTGTAATCCACAGGACAATGCCTTGACGAATTCCTCAACGAACAATAAAACCGGGCATTCCAAACGGCCTCGAGGAGATAGCATTTCTGCGAAGAGGCTAGCAAGGTGTGGGTCTGGAAGCGGCGGCTCGGACTCTGTGCGAATCGTTCGGACCGGATCGAAAGCTTGGTTTTGAGCTTAAATAAACATTCGAAAGGATTACCCTTCCGAAGGCAGATATGGTAGATCGTCTACGCCAAGCTGACCACAGGTGGAAACCAGGCTGGACGAGCTCCTAGTCTTGACCCGAAATCCAAAACCCAGAAGCCCGGTCGGTAATGATGATTCCAGGGGCAAATCCAATAATTTTATACGTCTTTAAGCAGCTTTCACAGGGCAAGTGCCTAGTAAAATCTTATTGAAGCAATGGCCATATAATTAATTTATTATTTACAGTTTTCATACAGACGCTACTGGTATCATCTACTCATGGTTCATCTACTCATCACCCTTAACTTATGCCTTTGAAAGAAGGAAACCGCTCTGTTGCAAAGTCTGGAATATCGCCCTTGGATCATACTTCTTAGCGGCAGCCTTGAGCTTCTTGAGATTGGCGGTTCCATATGTTGCGAGAGGGTTCTGGTCTCGGGAACTATCGCCCATATAGATGAGAGGGACGTATGAACCGCGGGCTGTTCCAGCTGACTTCCATTTCTCTCCAACAGCGATTACCGGGTCCCGCACAGCGCTATCCTGCGATGCAGATGACCAATCGACAACGGTTGTCCACCCTGAGAGTGTTAGCTGGGTTATTTCAAGGGGAAAACAAGTCTTACATTGTTGTGCGCTGTTAACCATTCCAAGAGCGTTTCCACCTCTGGCTGTACCCTTGGTGATTACACTCTGGGGAATGTGTTGTAAGGTGAAGGTCATGTTTGCGTTGGTTGCAGTGCGAACAGCACTGGCTTGTGTTCTCCAGAACGCTTCCACCTCAGTGTAGAGGTCAAGGTCTACTAAACTGGATGCACCACGATAGTCGTGTCTGATATCGAAGTCAGTCAAAGGCAGCCTGTTTGAGGGATGGGGGATCCTTACGGTTGGTCAACATCAGTAAAGGCAGCTGAAAGAATGGCGCTGAAGGTTACCACTGTGCCATTCTGGGCAGGAACGAAAAGTGCGATTGGGTCGATGGCGAAGAAAGGATCGAAAGCAGCTGGTTGGACAGCCTCCTCGGAGTAAACCAATCCCACCATGCATGTGTCCAAACCGATTTGAAATAGAACCGAGGTCTTTTCATCCAAGGCTCCTTCGGCTTGGTATTTAGCAAAAGCAGCCAAAAGTGCTGGGACGTCGGAGGCGAGATGGAGTCGTGCAGTGTACCAAAGCTTTTGAACTGGGACAGTGTAGAGATCATACTTGGTAACGATTCCTGTCATATTTGTTAGTCATTGATGAATTTCTAGAGTTGAGCAGATTTTGTACTTACCAAAGTTTGGTCCGCCTCCCTTCAAGGACCAGAAGAGGTCGGTGTTGGAGTTCGCATTTGCGTTAACTACTGAACCATCTGCAAGGACAACCTATTTTTTATGTAAGTCTCCAAACTCACATTCTCAAAGACTCTCCTAAGCATAAGTAATTTACCTCGAAATTCTTGACATTGTCTGCAGCGAGACCGTACTGAGCGGAGAAATGGGAAAGTCCACCTGAGAGGATCAATCCACCTACACCAACCGATGGGATGCGGCCGCCGATTACTGTAACCCCAGAGGCGTCCAAAGCTTCGTAGACAGCTCCCCATCTTTGTCCGGGGCCAACAGTGGCGACAGTCTTATCAGAACTAAGTTTTACTTGATTCAACTTGCTTAACTCGATCAAGATACCATCAGATCCAATGCTAGAAAATCCCGGGTTTGGGGAATGTCCCCCACTACGGACGGCGAACTTGGTGTACAGAAAACTGAGAGTCTTAATGGCCTTGGACACATCGCTGGCCGAGGAAGGCGAGATGATGCACTGTGGTGTCAACCAACACTCTTGGGACCTGTATTGGAGGTTAACGTGGGCCTGTCTTGAAGTGCTATATGAAGGGGGGACGTACCAATTGACCTCTACCAGGGACTGGGAAGACGCCTGTACGACAGCACTTCCAAGACACAATTTAGCGACCGCGCATGCCAGTGGAGCAAGTTTGGAAGAGAGATTCCTCTTGGAGACTTCAGTGGTATTGGAAAGAAGGACAGCCACATCTTCGTTGGCAGCCAAAGTGGAGGTGATCTCCTCAGCCGTGGCGTCCGAGATACCAAGCGAAGAGACAAATTCAACGATGCTAGCGGTAACAAGATCCGACTCTTCATCGCGACGAAGTTGTGGTAACCCCAAACAACTTCCAATTTGAAGGGCCGCGACGAATAAAGTTGGAACGAGCATGGTGAAGGTAGGGAAGAACAAGAAGATTGATGCTTGATGCTTGAAGAAAAAGGGCTATGAAAAGTGGCGGCACCAATTCATCTTTTAAAGATTTCGAGAGCACGTTTTTCCCACGAGGTCAACGCTTTGGCGAGTCTTGGCAATGCACCTTCTGCAGAATATACCCAGTCGTTCATGAATCAGCTTGCCCGCCCACCAGGTAATCTAAAAGCGGATATAAAGAAATGAGGGGCGGGTCAGCACCAAGCGGTAAATGGAGGGGTTGTTTTCCCATTTCACCCCCCTAAGATATCGGTTTTGGTACGATTTCGGACCTATGTCTACTTGATAAGAAATAGTGGGTTAAATGATGGTAAAGCTGCATGATCCAGAGGATTGAACCCCTCTAGCTCAAGTATTCGTAATGCTGACAATTCCTTTGAGTGTCCCTTCCGGCCAGCTTGAACTCTAAATCCCTGATAAGTCCAAATTCCGAAGGATTTGATCCGATACTGCATGGTGCCGTACGTCGCTCTCATTTTATTCAATAGTCTGGTTTCTTTTGCGAGCGGGTTTCCGTTTTTAGCATGAAAAAAATCCTCCCTGAAGAAGGCACAGATTTGGAAGGTTGGGTCAATTTTATGGCGTTTGTCCTTTTGTCAGAGTGTCTGTTCATTTTGCAAGCGCGATATTCAAGATGAACGTTCTTTAGAGCGTTTCATGGACGAGATTGGACTTCGAGATTTCTTAATTATCCAATGAGTTACTGTGTTCTACATGTTTTAGACGTTTCTCTCAATACACCCTCCTCTGAGCCAGTCCATATATCCGAACACGATTGCCGCCCTTGTTCAATGTTTCTTTCGAATCGAGATATTTTCCATCCAATCCTCCAAACCTTTCTCGCACAGTTGCCCCAATTGCCGGCACATCGCCCCTCAAAACAAGTGTGCGGGAACCAATGCCCATAGATCAAAGGTATCCCCAGAGGGCCCAAAAAAAAAGAACTAAGAAGGAACATAAGAAATAAACTACACAACCGTTTCAACATAATGTTCATCTTCGCAGAGCCTCTTAAGCATATTATCAGCGTCCCCCGTTTCTCTCATTCTCAATATTCTTGAGCTCATATGTAGCTGCTCTCAGCCCAATTTGACTCTCGCTGTCGCCTCCCTTGACGTAAACCCTGTCACTCTCTAGATTCTCGTATTTAGACTCTACTGTTGCGCCGCCCTTGGAGCTCTTGCCTCCACGAGTGCTTCCAACCGTTGCCATGAACTTCTTGAATTGAGGACTCAGCTTCATCAAGGCTTGCGACATAGCAGGAAGTGATGTTCCGATCAAGGCAACAGTTGGCTCGACTTGTGAGGGGATCCAGAAAGTATATCCGTAGGCATCGAACTGTGGAGGAACTACGCGAGATAGTTGGGTTGTCATCCAGCGGGGATCGATGTGCGTATATTTAGCCATCTGCATGACGAATATTGCCAATTTGTAAGACACTGCAATACATGCTCTATTTGAGTTGTTAGCTTCTTCTCTTCCAGGGCTGAAACTGTATTTGAGAGTAGCTTACGAGGAACCAAGCATAAACATGACCAAAGCTCCAGCACGTTTCTTCGCTGGCATTTGCAACTTGGTAATTGGGTAAAGCGGCATGAACAGCAGAATGACATCGAATGCAACACTGCAACTATAAAGAGAAATCTGGGTGTTTACGTAAAAGAAATCCGATTTACAGTCTTTCTGGCGGAGAAATGGTTGCCAAGAAGAGGTGATCTTTGGGCAAATTGTTGCTGGCAAGATGGAAAACACAATGACAACACCTGCTGTCAATGCCAGGTAGATGTACACTGCCCACTTAAAGTTTGGGACGGTCTTGGAGAAGATTCGGTGGTAGAAGAGGACGATTGAGGTTCGGATTGCAGATGTCATCGCTGGGTAAAGAAATGCGCTTCCCATGACTCCCTAATCGTTTGTTTTTGTTAGAATGAGACTCATCACTGCAAGCGTTGGAAGCGGATTTACTTACTTTGAACCATATAATAAATTCTGGGTAAGTCACTACCCAGAGTGGCTTTCCAATTCCACCATTCAAGTTGACATAACCTGCCATTATCGTATGCCCAATGTACAAAAGCTACAAAGCCACCAAGGTTAGTCGAATTACCACAACCAACTCTAAGATTTTACTAACCAATGCCACCAGCATCGCCCAGTCATCAGCGCCAAAGGCTCTTTGGTGCCATCTGAATCCAAGCCGTAGACTGGTACATCCTGAACCGATTATGCCTAGAAGAATGCATACAACGGCGACAGTGTAATCCTTTTGGCTGTCGTCAATTGTAGTCGGTGGGGGTGAAAGAGTGATATTGGATGCTAATGCCGCCATGATTGCCTTCCCGTGTGTGGGGTATGTTCTGAAAAGGAGAAAGAGTTTAGAGACAGAAGACCGTGCTGTAGATCGGGCTTAAGACGTGGCCGTGTGCTGGCCTTTCCTTCATCACAAAAGCGGCACATCGGCGAGCTTATGTCTTATTCTTGTCCACTTACGAAGTCTCGATCTCCATAATAAACTACCTTGTTTGTTTGCACGGGGGTTGGTCGATAAGCGAGTCTGGAAGGATAGGGGAGGCACCGGCCCCCATCAACAATCCTTCCGCACACATCTCAGCCGAACTAAACCTGAAAACTTCGAGGATCCGGCGAAAAACTTGCTGTATCAGAGTCAACACCTTGCTGCGCTCAGGCTTCAAAACGCAGGAAAAAGGGACATCCATCCAAAATCTTCTCAATTGCCGCGGGGGAATAAGAATTAGTGGTGTGCACAGGGCGCTCTTAATCGTTGGATGTTTTGGTGATATCGGATAATTTCGTGCATACCAATTGCGGAAGGCGCAACGGCTCTTGTGGGGGAGTTATTATCCTAGTAATGATTAGAGTTTTCTGACCTGGACATTCTCAAAGGCTCAAGAATGCAACAGGATCCTAGTGATTACAGAAATGCAGCCACCCTGGTCCCACAACGTTGTGAGGGATCATAAAATCGGTTAGTACCATCCAAAGCTTCGGAAAGAATATTCATGACACACAAGTACAGCTAACTAGAAAACGAACTGCGTCAAGCAGTCAGCTTATTCTATCACAAGGTAGGCAACATTACTGGACAGCGTAGAATTGGGGTGGGGTGTGACGAATTCGGGGAAGGCGCTGTCCAAGTTTCTCTGGGGAATTCTCGGCTAACCGTTCACTCCACTTTCCGTATCTTGTTATAGAGTTTACTGGGGGGGGGGTTCTTCCAATCCATGAAATCATGATGTTCGAACAAACATCGCGGGCAGTTGTCAGGTCTGTGACTTTGCGTGCTTCAAACATTGGGCATGAAATCCTCAACTTTAAAGTTTCAACCCATGATTTTATCATACAGAAAAGGCAGGCATAGGCATGCACGGCAGATGAATGGCCGGATAAAGCTGATTATACTTTTACAAGTGCTTCGTCAGGCGCCGATTGGTGCTGTAGTAGTAGAAACCACTCCACTCTTTATACTTCTAGTCATCCATTCGGTTCTTCGGCTGTCAAGTGGACTGTCGAAGTCGCAAGAACTCCTTCTTTGAAAGAACGAGTAGACATGTCATATCTCGTTCGACCAGCTCTTCTTCATGAAAGATTGAAGCCCAAAAGATCCGGGTTTCTGCCGTACGCGTGGGTCCGAATCGATCGAGTCTGAATTCAACATGTGGCTGGCGCATCAAAAATATGATCCATGCATTGTACGTATGCCGGTAGTGTTACATCGTATTATATTTGATATTTTAGTGTCATTTTGGAATCACTGGTACGATTTTTCATGCCACAATCTGAATGGTGAGTTTTTATTTCTCTATTGTCTTGGAAATCCGCAATTATACTCCTGTGTACAGTCAGATTGCCCCAACAACCAAGGACTCGATCCATCTCCTCATCTGACAAATTTCATGGCCGCTTCTGCCAATGCAATAACGCTGATATAAAGGCCAAGCTTAATGTTGAAGCCAAATACAACCCCACCTGATTTCGAGTCGTTCAAGTCCAGCATATTAAACTGAAAGGGCAGACTGGCGGCCCAGATCCCAAGACCAAGTATCCAAAACAGCAGAGTGAACTGTGCCTTTGTTGCTGCTACTCCTAGAAGTCCGATAGTGACAGCTCCGGCAAATCCCAAAAAGGGTTTAATAAATGTTGGCCCAAGAAATTGAGCAAGTGACCCTACACCAGCCTTCTTGTCATCGTTGATATCTTGAAACCCATATGCGGTGTCGAAGTATATAGTCCAAACGGAGTACGCGATGAAAAGTGGTAAGGCGCCTTCGATATTCGAGTTTCCAGTAATTGAACTCCAGCCAACGAAGGCAGGTCCTGCAACAGCTGGAGCTAAAATAAATTGTGGCCATGATACAATACGTTTCATGAATGGATAAATAGTAGCGATGAGACACCAAGGGTGGAAGACTTTGAGTGCTGGTGCCCCCAGAAGAGTGTAAACCAAATAGTCTGTTATGATCCATTGAACGATGAACCATGCGACGGCAGTGTGTATGGAGCAACGTCCTGAAGCTAAAGGTCGATTTTTGGTTCTGGCAACTTGTTTATCCACCTTTACATCGCATACATCGCTTAAAAACAGGTCAGTAAGCAAGCCAACAGGAAAAGTTGGGATATGTTAAACATACTTCCAAGTGCAGAATGTTCCATGGAAAATAGTCATGCAGAGCCAATTTGAAAAGACCAAATGAAGCTTTGATGCCGGCAAACTTGCATGACTCTGATTAACAGCAAACGCCAAACCCCATACTGTTCATGGTTACTCCTCATTCTGTGAACAAAGTTTGGGAGATCAACTTACTAGCTGGAAACACAGCGAGCCATGATTCCCGAGTGTGGAACCGAGACAACTGCCAGAGATTGTCTATGGTTTTGGCGAGCGCCGTTTGGGGGTTCTTGCTAAGAGAGATTCCCATTTTGTTTTCGTTGTACGAGAAGAATGAAACTTGTCCCAGAGAAAGCGTTTGAGTGTTTGCAAGTTTATAATGAGATGAAATGCCACTTGAACATCAAGTAAGCAAGAAGAAAGACAGAGTCCCACAGTACCCGTTGTACGCGGCCGAGAGAGTTTATGTTCCGTCCAAGGATGGTCTCTTTGAACATGGTGGATCACAAAGAGACAAAGTTTAAAGTCGGGTGCTTCAACGCAAGAGTGATTTGCGACGAGACTTTACCTTATTTCAAATGGAGTCTTCGTTAGAGCCTAAAACTAGGGTATTCCACCAAGATCACTCACTGGGGGAAGCCGAGCCAGCCCTAAACTCTCCAGCATAATGTTTTTTAACGGGCTTGTACATATCCGTGGAATTTCAATAACTTTAGCAACTTCTTTCCTCGTCACTATCATGAAATTGGGAAGTGCAGTATTGTTTCAAACAGAATCGCTGAGCTTTGTCTTCAATGCCATTTTGTTTTACTCAAACTGATATCAATGTACTACTTACATCCTGAACAACCACTTTTGAAAGCTCAGCGGGGTGTAGGAGCTTCGGCGGGGGTAATTTACAGTCTTAGCTTGGTATATTCTGTCCTCCTTGCGGCATTCAGGATCCTTATCTCACAAAATAGAGCTCACTTCGAGTGGACTTCTCAAGGTGCGCCTTGGAAACTGCAGCATGGGTTCAGCTTGCACTAAATCGGTAAGGAAAGGAAGCAAGATATAAGCGTGGAAATGACTAGATTACATTGGAGTAATCCTTCGTACTGTACGAGGTCTATACCGAACTAGTCTATGGGTGGATCGAAAAGTACCTAGTCACCAGAATCAACAGGGCTAGGCATTCTAGATTGTGCTCAAAAGGCGCTTTCACCAAATCACTAATAATCTCAGGGGAGAAAGCATACGACACAGCCTGACATGGAGACACGAGCTGCATCCCCAGTCAAAGGCAGTCCCAAACTTGGCCCCGAGATAGGGAATGACCTTGTACTTCGTATCTATACTCGTCACCTTCTCCACACACAAGACGGGGGCCGGAAGACAGGGGCTATCAAGTTGACTTCAATGCTCCAGTTATATTAAAAAAGACAAGCTCCACTTATTACCCCAACTTTGCACAACGCCACGGCCAACTCTAGTTTCACCAAATAATGTACACTACACCAATTTTAAAAGGCAGTTGTGAGAGCAGTATCGCTTTTCGTCACATGCGCCCATTCCAAACTCTTCAACCACAACTTCTGCTGCTTCGCCTCATCCTTGCTTTCTGGTGAGCTCTCACCTGGCTTAGACATCTCGTAGAAGCCCCGGGCTCCAATGTACTCTCTACCAACGGCCAATTCAATCAAGTCCACTGCCGCAGCTTTGGCAAGGCGTAAAGTTGGAATAGCATATTTCATGATTGGCTGAAGTGTTCCTAAGACCTTCATACCATATTTCCATAAACCAGGAACACCTGATCTCATTGCTTTCGAGTCAGGTAATCCACCAGGATCCAAAGCAACAGCCGTGATTTCCTTCAAATTTGGGTCCTATAACCAGTCAGAAAGCTGTCTCATTTGAATTGGCATTGTTTCAAATCTCGTACCTGTTGAAGCCGTTTATTCAACTCGTAGGTGCCCATTACCACTGCCAGTTTGGAATTTCCATATCGCTGGAATCCTCGTCCAACTTCCTGACCAACAACGTCTGGCTCTGGCTTCGCAAGAAGTTCAATGTTGTCGGGAATCCCAGGGGGATACTTTTCCAATCCATTCTTGCCAGGATAGTGAGAATCACTAGCAAGAAATACGATTCTTCCATCTGGTTTCAGACTGCCGAGTAATCGCAAAACGAGAGCGATATGTGCTAGGTGGTTCACCGCGAAGGATAATTCATATCCATCGGGGGAGAGTTTCAATCCATCATTGATGCTCCATATGTAGGCATTGCACACAATTGCAGCGATTGGGGGCAATGTTTTGTTGGCAATTTCCGACGAGATGGTGTTGGCGAATTCTTGAACTTCAGAGAGCGACGAAAGATCCAGTTTCCGGATTGAGGTTGTAGCTTTAGGAAATTCTGCAATTGTTTCCTTAAGTCTCGCCGTGTTTAGATCGGATTCGGCAGTATTGCGTACTGTCAAAATGGCGGTGTACTCTGAATACTTTTTTAAGAGGTAGCCCACGGAGGGAACTGCCAGCGAACCGTTCGCGCCCGTGATGATTATTGTCCCGGGCATTTTGCAATGGATGCAATCGTTGAAAGATGAATCAAGTCGAAACTGGCAGTTGGGAATGTTCTTGGGGTCTGTCCTTGTAAACAACAATTATGTTGGCTGCCGTTGAAGACAGGGTTATAAATCACGTCAATAAAAGCGTTGAACTTGTTGATTGGTCGGAACTTGATCCAAGCTGTCAACGTAAGTAGCACCCGGAGAATATCTCCTGCTTCGTTTGAAAATGTCTCTGTTTTTTTATGTTTCTAGAGTACCTCGTCGCGTTGTGATCAATAATCACATACATTCTTAACTTCCCTCTGACTGATTTACCAAAACATAACTTACCGTATTCTGTTTCATTCTGGTCGGATGGAAAGTCGAACACACCACCAATTCCCCAATTGTGGGGCCACGAGCGGCTAAGAGTCTAAATTAGATGCCTGGGCGCCACCGTGGGAGTACAACGTCAGGTTGTGGATCGGCCTCAATTAGCATTTGCAGGGATGGCATTTAGGAAAGAGGGGCGCCTTAGCGAGGAAAGCTTATGAGATCAGGAGAAAATGATGGCAGGCTCTACATCCGAACAAATGCCACGAACTGGTAATTTTGTAAGAGCTCAGATATCCGTCATGCAGTATATTCGAAAGGAGAAGGCATACTGCGTTCTTCTACGCAATGTTCGCGGCAGTTGAGTCAGACCTAGTCACAGCTCCAAGACCACAAAGCACCTGTTGCGGTACTCCCTTTTGTCCAAGAAAATCCTGAGATCCGCCTTTGCCTGGATGAACCTAGCGCCGAGGCACAGACGAAAAGGATTCAAATAACATTTTCCTTTCGGCATTACCATCAATGGTAGTGGGCAGCTTTGAATTAAGTGAGAACTCGCCTAATACCCCCCCTGTGGCAAGATGCTGATATACATTGGATGTCACCTAGCGATTTCAGCCTTTTTTCTCTTTAGCCGTTTTAACGTTCATCGCAACTGACAATATGGTTTTGGGTTATTCCTCAATTCTACTGTGGTCATCTTTACTGGTGACTGCATTGGCTGAAGACACTGCTAGTAATGCTTGCCAGATTTTGAGCGAAACGTTCAGTTCAGACACCTATTTACCGTCAAATGAGAGTTACACTTTGGTGTCAGAGTACAACTGGTATGTTTGTCTGTCTCGGAGTGGAAATGGAAAGCTAACCTTCTCCCTCAAGGTCACAAAGTACTTGGAAGAAGCCAACATGCATCATCACTCCTGCCACCATCGCAGAGCTGCAGTCCGCAGTGAAGATCCTCACCCAATACAACACAGCATTTGCTATCCGCAGTGGGGGACATTCAACAGTTCCAAATGCAGCCAATATCGATGATGGTGTCTTGATTGATATGGCCAGCATTAACGAGGTGTCCTATGATCCAGTAACCCAGAAGGTGGTGGTTGCTTCGGGAAACAAATGGTATGTCATTCTCTTGTTTTTAAACAGCTTGTTCGTCAAAACTAACAAAAATTAGGGGCGATGTGTATAGTACTTTAGACCCTTTCAATCTCACTGCTGTCGGTGGCCGGATTTTGGGAATCGGTGTTGGGGGGTCCATACTTGGAAGCGGGCTCTCCTATCTCACCGATCAATACGGATTGGCTTGTGACAACGTCGTCAACTTCGAGGTTGTTCTCGCTGATGGGTCGTTGGTTAACGCCAACAACACTGCAAATACCGACCTCTTCTGGGCACTCAAAGGAGGAATAAATAACTTCGGTAAGGAGCAAGAGTTATTTTAAAGTTTCCTTTCCGCTAACAGTATTGTTCTAGGTATTGTCACCCGATTCACGATCAATACTTTCCCACAAGGCGATGTCTGGGGAGGTATTAAGGGATACTCCAATGCACAACTTCCAGAACTTCTCGATGCGCTTGCAATTTACCAAGCAAACCCGAACAAAGATCCCAAGGCCAACCTTATGCTCCAATCCGCAGTAACGAACAATACAATCGGCACTCTTCTCAACATTGTATACCTTGACCCAGTCGTGGCACCAGAAGCCTTTGCCCCATTCTACAATATACCTACCACTTTCGATACTACTACTCTACAAAGTCTTAGCAAGTTCATGGCAGGGGCTGTTTTGCCACCTATTCCTCGATGGGACTTCCATACCACATCTTTCCGACCAAGCAAGGAAGTGTACGATGAGATTTACAAGATCATCACCGATCCAGAAGAACTCGCTAGTCTCAAGAATATCACCGCTGGATCAATCGTACTCGGGTTCCAGCCAATTTCTGCCGCTGTAGCCGGCCACGGAGTTGAGCGTGGAGGCAATGCTCTTGGGCTCAACCCTGTCTCGCAAACCTGGATGGTGGCTGATACGGCTTGGTGGAATGAAGAAGATACCAAAGCAGCAACTGATGTTCCAGCCAGTATTTTCGAAAAAATCGACGAAACCACTAAGTTTTTAGGACAACACGAAGAGTACTTGTTCATGAATGATGCTGGTCGCGGACAGGATGTCATCTCCAGCTATGGTGCGGAAAATGTCGCTAAGTTGAAGGCTGTTCAAGCGAAGTACGACCCAAACCTTGTTTTCCAAAAACTGGTGACCGGTGGCTACAAACTTGGTTAGACACACAACATGTAATTATTAGATGGAGCAGGGGTTCAGCTGTATTGATAGAAATTAATTAATCAACATGTATACTATACTGCCGTTGGACAGAAGTTGATCTAACTCCGTAGGACGATTGAACCTTATTACTCCAACCACTTACTGGTATGTTAACGGGATAAATTATGTCAAGCATCAAGGGCATTGAATTTGAGTTGCACAAGATAGGCAGTCAGGTAAGATTTGCGGCCGCTTTTTTCTCCGCCGGATGCCACACTCCGCGGTCCCCCAGGTACTAAACTCTGTTCCTGCATCAACCAGTTCAGTTCAAAATTCGACGTGGTTCGACTGACACTCCACTGAGACCATAGCACCATATTCTAGCATGATACTAAGCAAAGAGGGTGGCCACATCCGAGTACCGCCTGTCATGTAAATCATATGCGAACCCACTTTATAAAAGTCTATAAAGGCCAAATTGGCAACTCTGATTGGCCGTTTATGCAGATTTTTGGGGATAAGCCGTATTGAACTAGCAGGCAGGTACTCGGCTGTGGCCACCCACTTCACAATTCCACTGGCAGACTTCTAGTTTCTTGGCAACCGTTAGTGGAGCATCTACTTTGGAGATATTCTCCATAATACCGAAGTTGGAACGATCTCCCTTGTCTCAATCCGAGATCTCCACAAGCTTGCTGGTGGTGGCCGATTCTCCAGATCACCCCACACCAGATATTCTTGTTTACATAAACACGACAAGCACTACCCCAGCTGCAAATCATGGCGTTGGATTCTCGATTGTACGAGGTATCGTGAAGGATTTTAGTAATCAAGATGCGTTAACGTGGCTTGAGTTATGGCCAAGGGGAAAACTAGTACTTCGTATATTGGGCATGCACTCCGTGAGTACTACTCACTAAGTAGGCGCAGCAACCCAATTTAACCCCCAAATAGACCCCTCCGAAACTCTATTTTGGCGTAGGCGTCTCATGCAAACATCAGGCGTTAGTATAGAGTTCACGGGGTCCCCACTTACCCGCGTCAATCCTAACAATAGGCGGAGTTGTCGATAAGACAGACGCATTGATGTTCTTCTTGGGCAAAAGCCGAGATCCAACAAGTGGATCTATACATCTCATTTTCCGACATCCGTGAAATGCTCACCCGAAGATATTGCAATCGATGATACAGAGTAGCGAAGTGATATTAAATCTCTCATGAAGCGGTAAGATAAGTCCCAAAACGCGTTTTCAGTTTCATAGTCAAACCAACAAAATAAATCAAACCAAATGGCACCTACGAAACCATCTTTCACGACTGCAGGACAGGATGTGGTTCAAGCGTAAATCTTGATAATCAATTTGATTTTTTCCATACTGACGCATTGTAGCTTTGAAGGCGCCATAACAACCACCTTCCTTAAGCATCCGGGAAATGCGTTTGTTTTTGAGGTCGAGTTCAACTGTCATCACCCCAGACTCCTCGCTCTCGCCGACCAAAAACCGCCCTTGCACTTCCACCCTTATCAAACTGAATACATAGAGGTTATCGAAGGTCGTCTCATCGTTGAAGCAGATGGTGTTGAGATTATCTTAACGCCAGCATCCGGAGTTTTCGCTGTGAAACCTTGGAGTAATCACAGATTGTATCCTCCTCCAGTTTCGGACGAGCCTATTACCAAGTTTATTCTGACTGGCACTGATTCCGAGAAGAGTTATAAGTTGGATGGAGTGTTTTTTCAGAACTGGTATGGTTATCAAGATCAAGTGGTACTCAAGGGGGAAAAGATTGATTTACTTCAAGTCATGAGCGTGAGTTTTTTCTGAATGGCATGGAACTGGCTTGAATTGACATGAGTGGCAGATGTTTGATGCTGGTGGCTCTTATCTTTCTCTTCCTTGGTATATACCTTTTGCAAAAACGATTTCTATGGGCATGTCGATCTTTTTAGGGAGATGGGTGGGAGGATTGTTGGGGTATCAACCTTTTCATAAGGAATGGACAAATGATTGGGATATTGCATGTGAGAAGATGAGGGAGTCAATATTTCAAAGGAAGTTTGCCAAAGCTTAGATATAGAGCGGTAATTGTGATGTTTATTGTAGCCTTTGCTCTTTATGTTGGAGAATCTGTCCCGGAAGCCTGTTTTAGAGTTGGGTTCAAGCTAAAATGCAAACCACCTGCGAGCCACCCGATGAGTATCCTTCCTATATTCCTGCTTCCATGTACCCTTCCTCCCGGTAGCCTATGTTTCGGTGTGATGTTCTGGCTTGACGTGCGTCCATTCTTTCGGTAGTTTCTCGAAGATTTTAAATTCGCCTGCTTCAAATCAGCTCCACGTATTTTCAGAGCACATCATCTTCCGTTGCTACTACCACGTCGACCTATTGATCCCATTGAAGCTGGGGACATCATGTACTTACGTGGCTTAATAAACATCGGTTCGGTGGCGGCCAGGTATGGCTTGTAATAATCTTTGGCCATCTGCACGCCCAACAACCAAAATTTATCTTTCTTCCAGCCTTCAACCCAATGAATTACTCCCGGTTGGTCAGGGTCGACGAAGACCTCGAAGAAAGTGCATTCTGGCTCGGCAATCACCGCCTGGTATGCGGGACGGAATAATTCGAAGAACTTGTCGACATTTTCAGGGGCGATTGTTACAGTCACCTCGAGAGAAAGACCGGGGAAAGGTTTTGAGTCAGACATTTTGATGCAAGTATTGTAGAAATTGAAGTGGTTGAGGAGCCAGGCGGGGGGGGGGATTATCGGTTATAATGGCTAGCGGCTTTTCGAAACCTGCAAGTAAGCAATTGGTAAGTCCACTAGAAAAACGGGGGCATAAAGGACTGAAGACAATTAACAAGGTAAATTATACATTAACTACAGTACCGGTAAGGAGAAAGCATATGCACGTCAAGTTCATGATACACTTTATAACAAGACCCCACCCTTACCCCTCATCAGACGTTTGAATCGCGATTCTTATCAGATATGGGTATCTCCGGTTCACGCTCCCAACCCCTTCCTTGTTCTTCAAAGTCCAACGCTACTCGAGTAGTGTTGATCGAACGAACTCGTCACATTAACGACCGGTAGTACCTCGTTCATGCAAGCACCATCCCCGTTTTGAGATATGCCATCCACGGGTGCCGTTTTCAAAGCAAGCAGGGAAAACGCTGCAGGACATCCAGGTCGTGATACAGGCATCCAGGTCGTGATACAGGCATCCAGGTCGAAGAGGCAGTCAACTAGAAGAATCACGTCCTGATCTGAGCTTGACCTTGTTATCCTTCCTGGGGAAGGAACTCCGCGTCCGGGGAATAGGATACAAAGCGGGTGACTCGTAAGTAATCTTATATTGATACACTTGTTAAAATTCTATAATAGCCGGCCTTCCAAGTTCCAATCCACCCGTCCACCTCCTGGGGAACTGGTCGTGATTTTAATTAGTCGCATATACGCCGAGCAGAATTATGAACAGGAGTACGACGCACGAGTCAATGTCACAGCTAGGAAAAGTTTAAATGCGATTGATTGTCGGATCATACTGATACACCCTTCTTTTCAGGGATACTCGGACCTCTAAGTAGGGCACACCAAAACGACACTACGAGCCTTTTTGGTTGGAAAACAGGCACTTCTGAAATTCCGAGAGAAGCCTCCTACAACAAGAGATAAGATGCAGAAATTAAGTAATGCTGCGACTAAGTAGAAGATTTTTTAATGATTGCACTTACTGCACAAGGTTTTTACGTAGATGAAAAATGTTGGTTTTAAAGTGAACTGCTCCTTTTGCTGTTCCTTAACTAGGAGGCCGAGCATCCCTGGAAAAGTAGAATCGCGAATCCTACAATGGAACCTTCTTCGTTGAACCTTAAGCAAGTTCAGTGAGAGTCATGAGTACCTCGATGGTGATCTGGTGATCTGGTAATCCTGGAAGCTACACATTTTGAATGAGGAAAGTCAAGTTGTCCGTCAAGTTATCTTCCTGAGAGACAAAAAAGGTAAGTTTCGCCAATTAATCTACCCTTGGGAGCCCTAAGAAATGAAAATTTCCTAAATGAAGTAGAACGCTTTTCAACTGAAAGATGCCTGCCCTTCCTTAGTGTTATGTCTTTCAGATGGGATTCAATTCACTGTTATGTCAGAAATGCTAGCTTAGTAGGGAATCCATAGAAAAAGATACACTAGAAGACTCGGATTTATTGCCTCTGGGGATTTGAAACAAATAATGAAACTTCATTATCCTAAATGTTTAGTAGTGTAAATGAAAAATGAGGCGACTTATAAAAAACCAAGTCTCTTCACCACTGTATATATGTAGTAAACCATAGCCATTATTGATAATTATGAAACTATAACATGTCTAAGTGAAAGATCTTTAACAAATAAATCATAGCTTTCGCTGGTTAACACTGACATATTAGACTTTCTAACTTCTAGAATACCTTATAAAAATAACTAGAGTGTTTTAGAATCTTTAATAAAATAAGAAGTAACGAAAGGTGTTTAATTATCCGAAACTATTGGTATAAGGAAACGATTATGGTATAGACCAAGTTCGTCTAGCAATGCACCAATTTCTACCAGAAATCGAGAGAATTAATTTCTCTAAAGTTGACTTGATTTTTTCAAAATGTCTCATTTTGATGAAATTTCATGTAGGCAAAGTATATATGTCTAATATTATTTATCTCTAAAAATCCAAGAAACTCACTTCAGATAATATTAATGAACTCACTAGATCATTTAATGAAATATCTCTTCCTTTATATTTTCATATACTGAAGAACATGGTTCAATAAAATAAATAGCTCCAAAAATTACAATCAACTTATATTAGTAGTATGATGTACTAATATAACTGCCCAGTAGTCCAAAGCAGTAATGTAGTTGTTCAATATCACAATTGGTAAATAAAATATACTAGTTTGAGGCTATTTCGTCAAACTAAGTTATATGTATGCAGGTACAGCATCACATCGGATTCTAAACCCACTAAAAGTCTTGTGATCTCCCTCTCGCCGTGGAACTTAATACATACTGAGTTCAAGGAAATGGGGATCTTCTAGATTTGACTTTCAATGCCTGTTCGACGGGGCCGAGAAGACCAGCGAGAAAGTCCAAAAAAATGGGGAGAACACTTTCCGTACCCCTCGTAAAATTTTAGGCTGCTAAGGAAACTATGAACAGTGGATTTTGAGCGTTGCCTCTGTGGAGATTAATAATGCTTATCCATACGAAGTAAAAGAGTTGCTGACTTGAGTTGTTGCTATACATGAGATCCCTTTCGGAATTTCAAGAAAAGTCAAATTCAGTCGCAAATAATATTAAAGGCACCTGTTGTCGTGAATTAAAGCAGGGAATGCTCCCTCTTTCTGTAATTCTTTTGCTTTTCATCTCAGTGAAGAGGTTTGAAATTTCGCGAGGCGATGTTTGATTTATTCATATGGAGTTGTGATAGAAGTAGACTAAAACAACCGAAAGAAACAAAAACCCTATATTAATTCAAAGTCCAAAAACGCCGTACTGTAAAACATTCTAACATGAACCAAATCCCCGACAAGTAAAGCAGAGCCAAAAACACTCACATAGACTATCTCTCTACTTGATTGCGTTCCACCTTGTGCTTATCATAGTTTCTCCCGTTACATCCAAATAGCCCCCTCACTCGTTCGAAGAACGCCAAGAAGCCTCCAGCATAATCTTCTTTCTGAGCATGTATGAACCAGAATATACTCACTGTAATAAATCCAGCACAGTAACCTAGGGCGAATCCCCCGCCACCACCAAACTTATCTAGAGCACTTCTCCGAAAAAGGAAATGGTTTCCATCCACGAGCGTAGTTGTGGTGGGGTGCGCAGTTGAAAGTGCCACGAGTAGGGCGAAAAGGAATAATTTAATACAGACCGGCTGCATTGTGTTGTTTTGAACAGATTTGAGAAGGAGAAATTGTTAGGTGTAAGTGAAGTTTGAAAGTGAATGATGAAAAGTGAGGGCTGCGATATATGCTTGGCCTTATATGTGTAGAAAGAAAGTGCTGTGAGGGGTGATGATGCCACAAAGATCAAGA
Organism: Hymenoscyphus scutula; assembly: GCA_001399465.1. Lineage (NCBI taxonomy): Eukaryota > Fungi > Ascomycota > Leotiomycetes > Helotiales > Helotiaceae > Hymenoscyphus > Hymenoscyphus scutula. Next base: position 40,149 of record LKTO01000300.1, on the reverse strand, counting down.
GCATGTGTGTTCATTATATATCTCTTTACCATTCTATTTATGAGAATTGAAGTTATTCATAGGATACTTTTCTTCCTATAACCAACAATTAATAAAGACGAGGAAGGTTCACTGAAGCAAGCGGTCCAACGAAGCCTATAAAGAAACCAACCAACAGAAGAGAGAAGGTCCAACACCATGATTTCGAATTGGTGAACAGAATTGCAATAAAAACGTACTGTAAATATATGCCCAATAGATGTTGACCCGTCCGCAGGAGGGGGTGTTGAGTAAGTATATACGGAAATGAAATACCGTAAATAGACCTAAGAAGAAAGAGATAATTCCGGATCCAAACCAGATGCCACTGAAACAATCTCATGGATAGTTTCTTTCACCAGTTTCCACAGATAATTTGCCAGTTACCCACCCCATCAGCAGTATGTCCGCCTTCCTGCTAGGTATATTATACAAGCAACCACAAGCAGTATCTCTGCATGTCGAAATAAAGCTAAGCGATTCTAAATAAGTATACTGGAAGGTGCTCCTGCCTAAAAACAAGCATGACATGCAGCTCATCAATTTCTAAGTAACTCGATGGGAACCATTTAACGCGAAAACACGTGCTGCTGGAATACTATGGCGCGCCGGGCGCGTCTACCCTGAATTGAGTGTGAAATGAAGCCTGAGCACCAAGCTGCCCTGACCTCCAAAAGGCCAGCATGCAACATCGACATCAACCGCCTGGATTTTTGACAACCAACACGAAATTCCACAATGTCGAAATCAAATACCCTCACACAATGGTTGAAACCATCGTCTGCAAGTTCATTGAATGCAGCAGACTCGCCAGCTCCCCAAAAACGCAAACGCAACTCGACAAACGCACCAGTCGAGGTTCCGGAAGACGAGTCTGAGGACGAACCCGTAAAGAAGAAGACCACCAAGAAAGCACCCGCGAAGAAGACCGCTGCCACGAAAAGACACCTGCGAAGAAAACGGACGGAAGCAAGGCAGCTCAACAATTGTACAAAAAGATAATTGGGGATGTTGATAAGAAGGTCAGCGGGCTAGATGCAAAAGTCAAGAAGATGGGTCCAAACAGCAAAGCCGTCACCTCGGATACATACGCAGAGGCCATGACCAAGTTCTCGAAAGACGTCAAAAAGCTCATGGAGTTGGGCCCTGAGGGTGCAAAGCACGCGTTCAACCTCCTCCTCTACATCGGTCCTCATACACACGGAGACTTCGAAGCGTCGATGAAGATGTGCGGTTATGGAGGACACGAGGATGTATACCCAGAGCTAGATGAATTGATGCTAGAAGCTATCGCCGCGAGGGACGATCTCGAATACGAAGCCAGAGATACCGATTCTGCATTGCCAAATGTCCCACACTACTGGATTGCAAAGGATGCAGATGTTGGGGAATTCAAGACTGGACAACCGAATAAACAACAGAGAGGACAAATTGATAGACAGAGGGCTGCATGGAGAAAGAGTCGTAATAATGTGGCTCGCGAGAGAAGAGAGAAAGTTACTGATTAGATTTCAAACGCTATTGAGGAATTGAAGGGAGAGCAAGCTGAGATTGAAGATTTTGGATTGGATGGGTACTTTAAGAAGAGCATTGCAAAATTGGAAGAACTAGAGGCGGGTAGAACTGCTGCCACGGAATGATTATGAGCCTCCCGAGGAACCATATGGCTGGGTGTGGAATACCGGAAGGGTGTTTTGAATATTTTGAGCGAGATCATGGAGTTCGTCGTCAAAGCCAGTTTTTAAGATTGGTTTATTAGAAGGTCAAGGCTCGCAAACAGCCCCTCCAATTGTACTGGTAGAAGAAAGTTAATGTGTATTAGTCACTTCCCCTATACTGTGCTGGTCTTTATAATGCTCGTTTTACAACCAATCGTGTCCTCCAGAATGCGAGGAGAAGATGCGCTCTGCTACAAAGGTGAGACACTCCTCGCCTTTTCTTTCTGTGTTGCGAGTAGTTTGGCCTAGATTCCATTTGGGCTCAGCTGAAAAAGAAAAGCACGAGCGGTAAACCTTCAGCCCGCCACCAAAACCCCTCCCGAAGCCTTCTCATTTCACCTGGGTTCTTCCCGCGGTGCCCCCGCGATGGGGAGCAAAAGCGGCGGTACACATCTGATTTGTAGCTCTCTCTGTTCCAACTCTTTAGGGTAATTTCAAGTAATTATTCTAAGGAGTTGGAACAATTTACAAGAGTGAGCCATTCTTCAGAACAAACGATTTTACTTATTTCAAGGTATTCGGGGTAAGGCATATTGTATGGATTATGTCACTGCCGCTTTTGTTGAGGCTCTCTCTTTTGGGCGCGTCGCCTATCTGATCTTTTCTCCCGTGAATATTGTTTTGCTTTTTTATTTCCAATTATTCAAATGTGCCGCTACGCCACCAATGCTTAAATGTTAGAGCACTCCAGAAAATCAGGCCTTTTCGGCTATCATGACTTGTCAAATCTATATCTGGACTTCAGAATTAGATTACCTCCGTACTATGCTCAATTCAGACGTTTGAAGAATTGCCCATGGGCTCACGATATCTCCTATTCTGGGTGAGCTCAGGAGTTTCCTCGTTCGCTATTCTCATATAAAGGTAGGCTTTGGTACTTACACACTCACTCACCACTCTCACCCACGCCCTTCGGCACTCTCACTCATTAATTGTTTGCTCTTTCTAAAGAGTTTGTTTCTTTTTGTTTAATTCTTATTTATTAATTTACCCCCTAATCACCATGAGATTCTGGACCACTTTGCTCCTTGCGAGCAGTGCTCTTGGGCATCCTCAATTGCACAACTATCGAAGAGCCAATGGCACGACTTCCGCCTCTAGCTTCAGTTCCCAAGGCACCGCCACCCCTTCTTTGGCATCGAATTTTAACTCAACATCGAACTCGAACTCTTCAACAACTGTTGTTGATATCTTGCCCACTTCAGTCTCTGTCGTTAATGTCTTGCCCACTCCAGTTCCTAGCGATGACGTTGCAACCGCCTCTGCTTCTTTCTCTAGCGACTACGAATTTCCCACCTCGAGATTTGGCGCAATTCCAACTCTGATGCCTGTTATCCCCGATACTGTTGATGTGAACAAGATTGAGAATCTTACTCCTGTCAAGTCTGGACCAGGAGAGCCTCTTCATTATCTGCAGGAATCGCAATCCGGTAAGTCCCTTGTTCAGCTAGCTGCAAGCTTCTAATACTAACTTCATACAGGTGGTGCCGGCGTATTTGCAATCGCTACGCCAAACTGGAAATTTCCTTCGGTAGTTCTCGACCACTCTGCTGCTATTTCGAGCGTCCAGTATTCAACATCGGGCAACTTGGTCATCGTCTTTGCCAGTCAAGCAGCCTTTGATCACGGTGCCACCAATTGGAATGCGCAAGATAGCTTGATATTTATCACCTATACCCCAGGGTGTGGTGACTTTGACAAGAACGAGCGCTGTTACTACGAAGCGAACGGTGTCAACTTCAATGGTGGTTCCCTTTCCGCAACTGCCAATGGCACACCTCGCTCCATCCACGATGCTACAAATAACATCGCCTTGCAATGGGGTGACTATAACAACCAAGCCGTCAATTATGCTGGTGGCGCACCGTCTCCCTCGGGGACCTCCTCTGGTTCTGGGAGTAGCACTGATTCCGATTCTCCTTCAACCACCTTTTCGGCAGTTCCAACTTCGACACCAAAGTGCAACGCTCCTGTTGATAGCAAATACGGTCTTCCTACCGCGTGCTTGGGATACCACTTCGATGACGACTTGGATACAGGTCTTGGCTATTTCAACCTGTCGCATTTCGACTTCGAGAATTTGATCTCGGATATTGGTCTCAACTATGATCAGGAATCTGATCTCGATACTTCAGTACTTGACAAAAGAGCTTTTGATATAATCCCAGAGAGGGTAAAGCAGGCAGGAAGAAGTCTGGTGAAGTCAGTGAACACTGGGTTCAAGAAAACCACACAAGCGGCAGGAGCTCTCGCGAACACGATCAAAGCCGTACCAAAGCAGGTCGAAAACAAGGTCAAAGATTTCGTTTCGCAGGCTAAAAAGGACCTCGACCGAACGTATAATGAATTCAAAGACAAGGTGAAGGATGTTAAGGGTGATGTTGAGACTTTGATGGAATTCCTCAAGGGTACTCCCATTGAGATCCCTCTCAACGAAGAACCTCGCGATCGTAAGTTGAGGATTCTGCCAATGCATTAAGAGTCTTACAACTAACCTCGTGCAGTCACTCTTCCCCGCCCATCGACAGAATGCGAGGCTAGTGGAAATACCAAACGAGCTCCAAGCTCCGGATCCAAAGCAACACCAAGAAAAACCAAAGCATCCAAGGCAAAGAAAGACAAGAAGGAGAAGAAGGAGGCTTGTCATCCCAAGGAAGGCGCTAAAGGAGGTATGTCTACGTCTCCATAACACTCCTATCATCGTCTGACATAATCTATAGTTGAATCACCATGGGGAGGAAAAGCTGTCCTCATCAAGTCCTGGGGAACCACTCCTACTGAGAAAGAACTTCGTCCATCCGGAAGCCGAAAGCAAACTCTTCTTAACAAGGGCAAATTCCTTAATGTTTACTGTGTTCAATGTGGTATTACCGGGTCGCTCACCACGAAAGGCTCCATGTAAGTATCACTTCCTTAGCTCCTACCTAAATCAGTTGCTAACTCAACCACAGTATCTTCGATGTGAGGAATGGTATCACTGGCGGGAAAGTAGAGGGGGATATCCCCAACCTTAGTGTTGGCGTGGGTATCGGAATTTTCGCTGAATGGGAACGCTCAGATACGTGGAAGCAAAATCTGTACGATATTCCAGTCTCACCGTTCACGGTTGGCTTTGCCACCATCGGTCCAATCATCTCCATTGGTACAGTAAGTAGTCTCCGAGTTGTTCCTTCCTATTTCGGGCTGTTCTGGGAACATTGAGACTTAGTCTTCCTCTCGCGGCGTTGTTTCCTTCCCCTTTTTTCCTCGAATATACTTATACAAATGGGCATACTGACTTTTGGATGATATAGGAATTTAAGATAGGCGCTAAGATGTCCGGAAATATTCATGCCCGTAATTACCACCCCGTGTTCCCAACCCACTCCTCGCAGCCAGATATCATTCTAACATCTTCCAATAGGTGCCGATGTTAAGTTCGAAAAAATTAAGTTCTCCTACGACTTCGCTACCAAGGTTTTCGCAAAAGATGGATTTGTGCCCACATCCATCACCCCCGGATTCGAAGCAGAGGGTTCCCTCGAATTGACCGCAAGCTTTGGTATACCAGTTGCGCTTGAGCTTGCATTGACAGTAGGACCCTGCGGCGCCTGCAAAGGATCCGTCGGTATCGAGACCGTTCCAACACTCGAAGCAAATGCCACCGTCGCAGTTCAAGCCAATTATGATCCAAAGACCAAGAAAGTCGATTATGGCATGAAGCCAGTGGATGGTTGCTCTGGTATTTCTACGGCCATCACTGCTAGAAACTACGTCAATTGGGTCTTCCATGGCTTCAAGATTGTGGGAGATAAGGCTTGGCCTATTCATGCTTCGGCTCCTTTGAAAATTAAGAGTTGGTGTATCCCAATGTAAGTCGCCATCTTCAGTTACTGTGAGGATACATGCTGACACGCAATAGTGGCAAAAAGGCAGCCAAGAGACAAGCTACAATTTCTGCTTCCGCCAACGCTACCACAAATGGGACTGCCACGAATGGAACAGATGCCTATTTCGACTTGACGCCTTACGTTGTCAACACAGTAGATGATCTAGGATTTGTCGAACGAATAAACCCCGAGGTCCCTTTGAACGTTGGTGATGATGAGGATTACTGGTATAGCACAATTGAACTTCAAGGTTCAGATGGGGCCTACTATTTCTCGTCATGCAATGATGGAAATGTTTACATGCAAACCGTAAGTCTGTGCACTTTTCTCTTCTGGGTCAAGCGTTAATCCTGTGATTCCACAGAATGAAACATACTACGACTTGAACTACTACGAAACCTGTACCACATTGTGGGCTGGGTCAGACGAGACCGTCCTCTCCGCACCAAGTGGCGCATTCCTTCATTATTACAACAACACCATGTCCAAAACCGGCGTCTCCAGACTACGTACCGCCCAAGAAGACGAATTACCAGATAGCGCTGTTTACGTGTAAGTTCCCAAACTTCAAATCCTTGCATCCAAACTAATTTCTCAACAGTGCCCTCACACCATTCTCCTACGATGCCTCATCCCCTTCAATGCTCGCAGCAATCGACCCTTACAACAACCTTTTCTTCCCCGTAGTCTGCACCTACACCAACAGCACGCAAGGCGCAAAGATCTACCTCGTTGACTCTGACGTCGAAGCCGGTATCGCTATGCTCAAATCCCCAGATGTCTCCTATTCCATCACCAACGGCGAGGTCAAAGATTGCCAACTTCTATTCTTGGAGCTCACAGATCGCACTGAGGGTGCTTGGGCTGATTTCGATGAGGATACCGACTCGGTTTATGAGAAAGATCCTTTGGAGTTGGAGTGGGATGAGACTTTCTTGCTTGATGGGGATATTGATGAGAGTAAGCTCGGCAAGATTCCCGATGAGACGGATTTTGACTTTGAGGATCCGTTGAGCGAGGATTGGGTTGATGATGTTTATCAGGATGACGAAGATGATGCTTAGGGCTAATTTAAATGGGACACTGCCTGGTTTGATGCCCAAACTTCATGGTATTAGATCGTACGCCATTTTTTGTTAGAGTCTTTCTCACGATTGAGAAAAAAAGGCCATCAAACCTAGGTCCTAATTAGAGATACTCTAGAATAATAGAATTTGATTGTTCTAACCAACCGAGTCAATTTTGTGAATGATTAAAATTATCTTAGATCTCAAGCTAGATAGGCGTGTGCAAATACAATAACCGTCACTTTTATTATCCATTCGAAGCTTCTCAGTCACTAAGTGGAACTAAGAGCACTTTGGTTTATTTTAGCTATAGCTCCGTCCCCGATCACTCCATCTCAACGTCCTGCAACCCTTAACGCCGCTCCTTCCGACCCCACACGATCCACCACGCCTAGATTAAAGTGCAGTTATAACGGCTCTCAAGATCCTCTCACGTACGCACATGTTTTGGTCTTCGGAAACGAATCGCAGGGTGTTACGATTTACTTTTGAACAAGTGAAATGAGCGAGCACGAGGTGTCAAAGTGTATCAGGCACGAGATTATTGAGAAGGAACGACTCGGTCTATCGGTTTATTTTGCCACCAACTTGACGCTTTGGATATTGATTCAAGCCACCAAGTTTACATACAATGTGCTCATGCCTGGTAATGTCAGGTAACCGGTGAATTTCACGGAAAGGTGAAGAGGTGAAGTTGTTGGCAGAAGAGCTTCTTCCCTATTCCCTTCCCGAATTGAAGTTGGTTTCTTTGAACATGGTGCATAGTTCAACATACTTCTGCTTTTCAACTAGATTAATGTTGATATCATTATTCCCAAATTGAAAATAATGTTGGAAAGCTTATAAAGAAGTGAAGTCTCATGTCTGGGGCTTCGTTCCCTAAGTTTAGTCAAAGGAAGGAAAAGTAGTGGAGTTTAGCATGCGTGTGACGGCAGAATTTGGTGAGAAATAGGCTATGTTTATTTAATTGATGTGTAAAGGTACCATTCTAGTCATATCCCAAGCCTGCACTTTCCAATTCGTTTCACCAAAATATCTAGACATAGCACTCACCGTTTTTGCTTCCCGTATGTCTTATATCCATAATGATGAGCATGATTTTGAGTCTCCTTGCTTCCAAACACGAGCAACACAACAATGCGATGCTGATTCCCATAGATAGCTCCTGCATCATGAAGTACTGAATCAGGTTGTCCCCAAGTGAACCTGATAATATCTCCCGTCTTGACATCTTCCAAGTACTCCTCTGGTTGAAGACTTTGTTCTTGGAGTTTCTCATTGAGTTTCCTGACACCGTGTCTTTTCTTTCTCAATTTCATCGCTGGTATTTTGATAGCGGTAGGTAGAGTGGAATCAGGACGGAGGATAAGTGTAGGCTGTCCGATAAGGGTGGTTAGATAGAGACTATTGATGTCAGAAGGGCGATCCGAAGTATAGATGTCACCATCGAGATGCCAATGCGGTGGCACATCTTGTGGTCTAGGAGCTGCCTGATTGATTCTGATTATCATCCAGCATGCTTCTGGTGCGTAATCGTTTTGCTTGACTTTTGGATCCGACAGTGGCTGGGCTTGAAGAAACTTCACTTTAGTGTAGCTTTTCGCCGAATGGTAGATGCAAGGATTCGTTGCCTTTTTGATGTTATCTTTGGGGGCGGAGCAGTGTTTGTTGATAAAATCCGTTGCAAAGCTTACGAAGCGAGGTTTGCGATAGTCGCCAACCAACTTCAATTCTCTTCCATGTTGGTGGAAGGGTTTTTCTAGGAGTCCGCCGGATTCATTATCCAGAAACTTGGAGAGGTCAAGTTTGACTTGTTCGTTTTGTAGGCACCTGCTAGTGTTATTTGGCTCGACAGGGGCGAAAGGGCTAATGTATTTTTGAAGGTTTTCTTTCAGGGACTGGGAGTTGGAAATTGTTGTTATTGTAGGGGCGTTCCAGGTGCGAAGCTTATGCGATGAGGAAATTTGAACACTGCTTCACCGACTTATAGACGGTACAAAATTATTGTTCTTAAACAATATGCTCCTCAGAGACAACTCTAGAAGATTGATTGCTTCAGAACAAAAAGCTGAACAGGCTGAACAGCAGGACGCTCTGATGCTACGAAACCCTGGGTGTTAAGAAAAATCTATCTTTTAATCCAACTGTACAATATTAGGACTTCTAAGCTTAAACTAGGAATGCATGGTATGAAAGTAGAGCTATAGAGATCAAGTTGCAGATGATGGAGGAGAATGGGAATTCAATTATGAAGGTGGTCACTGGCGTGAGATGGGTTACTTTTTATTTTAATACAGGTGTTTTGGTTGTGGAATTATTGAATAAAACACTGAGTCCTCCCTCTTATGTGCCAACTAGTCAGTTCTCGCGTTTTCTGTAGCCAAAAGGATTGCCCAGTTGCTCAATCTCCTTGACACTACCGAAGATGAGTAACACAACAATCCGGTCTAAACCACCACATTTAGACCCTGATGCATGAACCACTGAATCGGACTGGCCCCAAGAAAACCTAATGACATCCCCTGTTTTGATGTCTTCCAAATACTCCTCAGGTGGGAGATTCGATTAATAGAGCTTCCGGATCAGATAAGCCTTCCTTCCAGATTTTATTTCCCGGAACTTCTTTACTGCGTTTGAAAGACCTGTAGGTAACGACGATTCAGGCCGTAAAATGCGAGTGGGAATTCCGAGGAGGGTAGTAGCATAGATACTATTCACATCGCCTGCGTGATCTGGTACGTAAAGCGTTCTATCAAGATTCCAATCGATTTCTTTGCTCGCCCTTTCATCTTCTAGTGCAGTCTCGTTGATTCGGACCATCATCAAACATGCTTCTGGTTTGTAGGACTTCAATGCCCCGTTTGGTGCTTGGCACTGTGGGTGTTTCATTTGTTGGTAGTAATTGGCGGACCGGAAAATGCACGATTTAATAGCTCTTTTGATGTTGGAAGCGGAGGAGTGTTCAAGGATGAAACGTGTGGCGAGGTCCGTCAAGGTTTTCAGTTCATAGTCGCCAACGCACTGCAGTTCTACTTTGTGATCAGATTCCTTACTTTCGCGAATTCCGTTCTCAAACTTGGTTTCCATAGAAAGGTTGCTTTTGACGACCGCATCCAGACTTCTATTACTTCCACCTGACTTTACAACAGCAAAAGGGGAACTGTGCTTTTGTGTTGTTTCCATGGTCTTCGTGGCTTCGGAATCGAACATTTTTGATACTGCGAAGCGATGCAAAAGAATAAATTTTCTGGGTCAAGAGCTCGCTTGTGGATTTCGACGTTCTTCTGAGTGGTGATGTAGCTATTCGAAAGCTACTCTGTCACTATTTTTATCCTCAATTATCCCGTGGGGTGGTAGATAGCAAACCGTTGTTCAAAAACCTGGGCCCATTCGAGGCAATTCTGGAAAGCGTGGTGATTTCAGAACAAACCGGATTGAACAAAACCATTGTCAGATAGCCCAGACGCGTTCGAATACAGAAAATATCCCTCGCATACAACTAATACATAAACAAGTAGCTGTTGAATGGCCCTTCAAAGTTTGAGCTTGAGTCATCGGTTGAAAATGTTAAGGAAAGAAACAGAGAAGTGAAACTTCCCAAGAGCTTATGCGGAATAAAGCATTGCCAGTCATTCCTCGCACCCAAGTTCAGAGCCTCCAGCCGTCCAATCTGCGAATGGCAAATTTAAAGATCTGTGTGTAATGTCACAAAGTGTTCTAATATAATATCAGGCTCCAAAACGATCACATGTAGCTAGGTAAGAGCGTGCAACTTACTGTAGCCCCAGTTATTCTGCAGCCACTTAGGGCCCATGCCCTAAAGGGATCTTATAAACCAACATACTAGAGGCCCACCCGAGCCTCATTGATCGACTTTTAAGAAGCGCTTCATGGTCTAATATGCAATGGAAATCATTTCGCCCAAATTCAAGTTTCGAGACAGTCCAACTACCACTGGTTGAGATTCCGGAATTACCGCACTGCAAAGAGAATCGGCCCTAGAAAAAAAGGATCAAACTTCATGTTAAGATCCACCTCACGCAACGCCGCTTACGTTCTATCTCTCCTTGTTATAGATAAGCAAAAGTTCTAAAGCTGGCACCCCCCACTGCCATGGGTTCATGTATAGTCACCACCTCAATAAATATCAATTGTGGCCTCTTCAGTTCTCAGAAAGTCACAAAGTCACAAATCACAGAAACATCACAGAAACATCACAGAAAAGGCATCAGCTCATTCTCAATTCCCAAAAAATCTCAATTTCCATCCAATATAATTTGCCATCCCTCTATCCTTTTCCTCCCCAAAAATCCTTTCCCCCCCCTCCTCTCTCCAGAAATTCCCCCCCCCTCCGCCTAGAAAAAGAACCCCTCAAAAAAAGAGAAAAATAATCCAACCCCCCAAAAGTCCCTCCCTCGCCAGCATGAAGAGTTCAAAAAAAAGAAAAGAGGAAAGAGCCAAGTCTTTTTATCATATAGTACATTCTGTCAAATGTAACCAGTCAGTCAGTCAATCGAATCAATCCCATCGAAGTCGAAAATCCGCAAAGTAAACGAACAAATTCCAGGCAGACTACAAAAAAAAGAGAAAAAAGGACCATCATATATGACACCCCAAAGTCATCATCAAACCAAATAAGAAGATATATAAAAAACCATCCCCGATTCATAACAACAAAAAAATTCACAACCCAAAGAGACATCAATCCATCCATCCATCCATCCCCACAAGCAAAACCAATCAACCAACAAAGCGACGTGAGAAAAAGAAGAGAGCCCAACGAATGCATCAAAAGACAAGGTAGGTAGATTCCATAAACTTCAAAAAAATCAAATAAGCTAGGTAGGTAGGTAGTAATCAATCCAACAACGCCGTACCAGCGAGGTATTTCATCATTTCCCTCGAGAAAAAAAGAAAAGGCAACAAGTTGTTGAGAGAAGAAGAAAAAAGAGCTTTCAATCCACCCTCAGGTAAAACACCACCACCCAGTTCAGTTTCAAATACACAAAAAGAAAAAAGGTAAAACGAAGGCTGCGTGTTTTGTTCCCCCCAGCCTTCCCTCCCTCCTCCCAAATCCATTACAAACAAACAAAGTTATAAAAAAAAAAGATCGCTTGGGTTTTTCTACAAAAGAAGAGTTCTCTCTCCCCTTCCCCCCCTGTGGCAGTATTATGCATTACTCGCCCAAAAAAAGACTTCTAAAAAACCCAGACTCCAGATATCGTGATTCGCATTTTTCTGTTGTGTGTGTTGTGACAATTCGACCCCGCCAATCTCCATCGAGAACAGATCGGAAACAAGGTAGGCAAGCTTAGATGACATTAACACCTTTATGCTGAGTCCCAACCCCAACCTCCTTTCCACTCGGGCTCATCTCCCTCCCCACACCCGAAGGTTCATTGGTACTGTTTGTCCGACTCCTGCTCGCCGCCTCCTCAGCATCAAGTCGTTTCCGCCAATCCGCTAGACTCCCACTAAGGCCATCCTCCTTGCCCTCCTCCAACTTCGGCAACGGCGATCGATCGTCAAACTCAAAGTTATTGCTCAGACGATAATTCTTATTGGTAGTTTCCCAATGCGTGCGTAAAGTCTCGAGCTCACTAGCAAGACTATCAAGAGCCATGGAGTTTCGATTATCGTTGCCGTACAAGGATGTCTCGGAGACGCTCTCGGAGGCGGAGATGTTGCGCGAGTGGGAGGGAACGTTGTTAGTGCTGATCGGCTCGGGTTGTCGAGATTGACGACGGTAGTTGTCGACAGAGGATTCGACCTGATCAAGAAGCAATGATACTTTTTGCTCTGCATCTTGGGCTCTTCGCTCAAGTAAGGAGTTTTCTTGTTGTAACTGGGAAAGCTCGGATTTTGCATGCTCAGCCAACTCCAATTGTCGTCGAGTCTCCTCATGAGTTTGCTTGAGGGTGTCTCGTTCACGCTGTACAGAATCAAGCTCCTTTCGGACCTCGCCCATCTGGCGCTCGAGTTGTTGACTTGTTGATCTCATCTCAGCCTGTAATGTTTCAACCTGCTTGCTCAATGAAGCTCGTTCTGTTTCCCACTCGGCCGGTGCTGCAGATTTGGATGCACGCTCCTCGGCTTCAGTCAGTTGCTCCTTCATGCCCTTGTTTTCGGACTTGTATTTGGCCAACTCATCCTTCATGCGCTTGAGCATCTTTTCAGTACCCTTCACGTAATGAACCGCAGACTGGTAATCATGTTCGAGTTGACCCAACTTCTCCCGATAAGTGGCCTCGGCCTCTTGCTCACGTGTCTCAAACATAGCCTTAGTATTTTGGTGAGCCTCGTTACTGGCGGTAAGTTGGTATTCCAATTCGCGAAGACGAGAAGCATCGGGTGTATTCTGACCAGACTGTGGGCTGGAGAGTCCTCGAACCCGAGCGGCACCAGCTGGACTGATACCACGTTCACCCAAGATATCCTTGAGCGTATTGTGCTGAACATGCACGGCATTCGTCTCCAATTGCTGATTGGCCAGTTTGTGCTTCATTTCCGAGTTGGCAGCTTGAAGAGTTTGGACTTCTCGCATGTTATACTGGAGTTGCTTGCGAATGGACATGCCTTCCCGGCTCGCTTGCTCCTGATAAGCTTCTAGACCAGCGATACGTTCCTCGGCACTGCGTAACTTTTCAGAAGCGTTATTGGCTGCTGCTTGGTACTTTCGGACCAGGGCGTTGGAAGCATTGACTTGTGCTTGTAAAGCAGCCGATCGCTCCTCGTTCGCTGAGTCGTGAGAACCAAGATCACGAGCGGCAACCCTATCCAGACCTGCAAGAACAGCTTCTCGGTGGGTGCGAGCTTCTTTTGCATGTTGTTCAGCCAGATCCTCTGCATTTTGAAGTCGTCTAGAAGCAGCCTCCAACTCAGCATTGCGGGCTTCATGCTCTCCTCTGAGCTGCATGAGCTTAGACTCGACCATTTCTCGTTCAGACCTCTCTTCGTCAAGCCTTCGCTCTAGAAGATTTCTCATATCGGCAGAGGTAGAAATGGCTTCTCGAAGTGAGTCAAAAGTATCGCTGTGATCTTTAGATGAACCAAGGGCCTCATTATACTTGTTCTCAAGTTCGTCTTTGTCGATTTGTAGAAGTTGCGCAGCTGCAACGGCCTCCGAGCATACGATTGCTTCCTCGCGAGCTTTTGTTTGAGCTTCGTGTAGCTCAGCTTTCAGTTGCTCAACCTCTGAAGCGTTCTGTTGTCTGTACGCCTCTAATTCGGACATTCGAGTTTGAACAGTGTTCTGAGAGTCTTCTGCCAGTTGTCTACCTCGCCTTTCAGACTCGAGTTCAGCTGTAAGCATCTCGATGTCATTCTTAAGCTCTCGCTGTTCTGCTAATGCTGCTGCGAGTTTTCTGCTAATGTCCGTTGAACGATCGTTTGACAATATGCCCAGATCCCGAGCGTCACTATCCGGTTGAGGGGTACTACTTTGACTTCCAGAATGTGCTGCTAGCTTGGCTTTGGCATATACTGCTTCGCGAATTGCGGCATCCCGTTGTTTTTCAACTTCCGCAATTTGTTTTGCGGCAATGATGGCTTGCTTGTCTATCGATGTTTGAACATTGGTAAGCTCTTGCTTCATGGCAATCAAAGCTTCAATCAACGGCTTGTCGTCATCATCAAAGGATTCAGCAGCCCTCTGATCGAGCGCTGGACTACTTGAAGGGTTTGGAGTATACCCAGATTTTCGTGCTAGTTCAAGCTCAGATGCATACCACGCATTTCGATTTTTGGCTGCATCTAATTCCTTGAGAAGAGCAACTGTTTGAGAATTCCGAGCAGAACTTCGGCGACTAAGGGGGTTGCTAGGCTGTCGGGATGGAGGAGGTGGTGAGTTGGCGCGGTTCGTGACGTTCCTCAGAGATGACATCGTAGATTCAGTAGTGCTGTCAACCGATCCTTGTTGACGAGTTGATCTCGACTTTGACGACGACCTTGTAGATCCACTAGTTGCCATGCTGACTGGTGGTGGTGCATTCTCAGATCCACCCTTTGCATGTTGTTGACCAGTTGGTGTACGTCGCCCATTCGTTATTGGGCTTTCCCGTTTAGGACTTTCTTTAGGTGCAGGCGACATTGTTCGGGTTTGTTGAATCGACGTATCAACAGCAGGGCCAAATCCCCTCTCTGGTCTTGACGGGGGCTTCCCTCTGCCATTTCCTTGCCCATTTGCTTGCTGTGGAGGTCCGTTTGGTGGTCCATTTGGCGGCCCGTTTGGTGGTGGCCCTCGAGGGGCGGCTGGAGGTTGCTGCTGTGGTGGAGGACCCGAAGGAGCTTGTTGTCCTGCTGCTCTTGGTAGTTTGGATCCCGCAGGAGGGGACATTTGGCCATTTTGGTTTTGTGCTTGACCTTGAGGACCTTGAGGACCTTGAGGCTGTGCTGAACCTGGCGCAACCCCATTACTATCATTTCCATTAACTCCAGGCTGTCCATTACCACGACCAAATGGCTGCCCCGGCACATTTTCTCGTGGAGGACCATTTAATCTCTTTGGTTCTGGTAGAGAAGAACCTTCCCTGGAACTCAAACCACGGTTCGCTCCCATGCCAGCTTTGTCCCCACCACTGGGTCGTCTCTGAGCTCCAACACGTTCGCCGGATGGTGTTTGTTGGATTTGTTGATCATTTGGATATCGAATCTTGCTAGTATCGAGCAAATATACTGTAGAAAGATCTGATGCTTCCCGAGTCGCTGTACTTGGCTCTCCTGCGAGAACGACAACTTGCTTCCCATACGCTGTCATACTGTGTCCGGACCGAGGAGATGGCGAAGGGCCCATATTCTGGAAAGTGTACCATCGTCTAGTCGAAATTCGGAATGCTGCAAGATCCCCCAAATCTGCTCCCTCTTCCGTTCGTCCACCAAAGATATACATTACATCGTCTACGATCGCTGCCGCATGTCCTTCTCGTGGAGCGGGAATATATCCAATACAGTCGAGAGCAGCCCATGTATTAGTGATCGGATCATAGCACCAAACATCATTAAACCATTGAAACCCATTAGTTCCTCCAAATCTAGAAAAGTTAGAATTGAGTCTTGGTAACACTCCTGTGCGACTTACAAGTAGAGTTTTTCGTTATAGGTTACGACGGAATGATTTGTTCTCGCGGGAGGTACTTGTCCAGCGGGTGGTCCTCCTTCTTCGGTATTACGTATGAGCATCTCCCATCGATTGGTAGGATTTTGTAACTGGTTCAAATCAAAAGCTACCAGGTCGTTCATGAAATATCCTTCCACTTGACCTCCAAATACATATATTTTCGATCCAACAATATTCAGCGAATGGCCATATCTTCCAGACGGTCGAGGTCCGGCAGGCACTGCTCTCGACCATTGTCGGGTTGCTGTTTTGATTAGTATATCGCAAAGGGATAGCACAATTTCAACCTACAAGTATTCAAAAGGTACAGCGTCTCATCGAGGACATCTGAGTCCTCCATCTTTGTGTCTCCACCATAAACAATAAAAGCATTTCCAACCAGCAAACTGGCGTGACCGACTCTGGGCCCTGGCCCCTCCGCAGTCGTTGCCAATGGGTAACATGTCATATTTCCTCCTGCCTCTACCATCCATAAATCACCCTTCACCGTCGAACTGTTTATGAGACCTCCCATTAAATAAATGTCGCCTTCTTTCGAGGAGACGGAATTGACAGCGGCGCCATATCGAGGAAAGGGACTCGGATGCGTCGTAGTATAGGTCAATTCCCGACGGGACCATGGGTATAAGGAAGCATTTGGGTTCGCATTCATAGGAGGTCGATTGGTGTTCACACCGTTCCGTAACTGCGAAATATTAGCACTCTATCGCTCTCTTCTGCCCAGTATCGCCCGCGCATGGCTCCCTTGATTTCGGGGTGAAGTGCAGCAACTTACAGGTAAATCCTGCGATTGCTCTGGATTTGATACTGGTGCTCGCCGACCCCCATTCAACTGCTCCGGACTCGGTGTCGCATTTCCTCCTCCTCCTCCCTGAAGCGACGTGATGGAGTTATTTACGCTGCTTGCTGGCGTTGACGCTTGCACGGCGCCCTTCTCGTTCATGCGTGAATTGGATGCTTGCGATCCAGCGATATCTCTCGTGGCTTGGGCTTTCTCAGCATTCTTCTTGCTCTTGAAGAGAAATGCCATCGTGCCATCCGAGGCGGTCCCCCGCGCGTCCTATGAGTTTACTGAAGTCGCTGGACGGACGAGATTGCTTGGTGGTGGTGATTAAAAGTTTCGAGGCGCAGAGGTGTAGAGTAGAAAATAGGAGGCTGTCGTCTGAGCGCAGGTGGTGCCCCCCGTGTTTGGAAGACGGAAAGAATGGCTGGGGATTTTGTTACGGAAGATCGACACTCCTCATTAACGGGCCGGCGGGTGGTTGAGAATAGCAAAAGTTTCCAGCAACAGCAAAGGCGAGCGAGGAGGGTCGGAGGTGAGGATGATGGGAGGCCGTTGATGGGGGAGAGAGAGAGAGAGCAAAATTGTTTTGGAGGGGGGTGGATTTTTTGACTTTGAGGATGGAGGAAGCGTTGGAGCGTGCGAGACGTAAATTGCGGTTTCCCAGGATGGTGCTGCTTGGAAAAAAGTGCCCCAACGATGTCAAGTGCAGCGCAGCCCTGAGTGCAGTGGAGGGCGGACAGGCGTGCGGGTGTAGAATGCGACGTGCCGCTCCTATCGATAGCCCAGCAGTTCTTACTGGGTTGCGAGGTCAAGATTCAGGAGAAGTAGGTGGAGGGCCTCTAGGTCGTTTAGGGACCACAGAACACCGCCGTCTCACACTAGACGGCCCTATGAATAGTATCAATTTCAGGGCAGTGGAGGACAGGGGAGATGGAAGGAAAAGGAGGAAAAGGAGGAAAAGGAGGAAAAGGAGGAAAAGGAGAGAAACGAGAAGGAGATGAGTTGGAGACGACGGGGGTTGGGTGAGTTGGGAAGTATAGGTTGAACAATGCACCGAAGCTCTTTCTCGCCTCTCATTCACCCCAACTGCATTTCTTTCCATGCATTGTCTGTATACAACTCATCATAATTGTATGTGTTCTCTATGGAGCATGGGTATGGGGTCGGAATTACGAGTGCCTGGGTTCCATTGAGAGAGGACAACTCCAACGAGCAAGCTTAACCCCTTGAATTCGCTAGTTCCTAGTCACTGCTGGCTTCCACCACATGGCGCGTGCAAAGCTCCAAGTTAGGTTGCCCAGGTTCGCCCTTAATCCCAAAAGTGTGTGTGTTTCACTATTTTGACTTTCTACCAATATCAACGTCAAGACGGGACGTCTGTGAATACTGTCATCCCATCATACATTCATTCTACGCGAACCCTCCGCATCCAGCACAGCCATATTCGAGCACCTCTTTGGCCATGTTACAGAGACCCCTCGGAGTTTTTTTATGACTTGCACTGCCGTGGAAGGGCAGCCATTGTCAATCGGGGCTGAATATATCAAAAACATCATCTCGTTGGCGCCGGCATTTTTCAAGAGGCCACGAGAGCCACATGTCATGTCCAAGTTCACATCCTCCGACCAAATTCACACCTAGGTATCCAATGCAGGTCGACGTAACATAATAAAGTGACATATACCCGTTCTATTATGCCCCCATCCACAATTCAGGAAGGTGCGGTGGATAACTGAGCGAGAGATATGGAGGACTGACTACGAGGTCTACGAGGTAGGCTGCTGACGCTGGTACGTACATACCTATCTACCGACCACTTTGCTCCTATCGGCCCCAGGAGCGATTCTGCACGCAAGCAAGCATCTGCATCCCAAAATACACACCTACAGCGTGCGTGCATGGAGAGGAGGTGGGTTGTGGGATTTTCTGTGCATCACCACATCTGGGGAATCCGCACATCGGGAGGGTCAGATTGGGGGGTTGGTTGGTTGGCCTCCAAACCAACCTCGCCAACCAAGTTGCTGCCCAATTGCCCTCAGGCATTTCGGGGTTACTTTTGGTTTCTGGTTATCGATAGTGGCTGCAAGATCCCGTCGGTGCAAGTAAGGAAGCGGGAACGAAGAAATCTGACATCCATCACACTCGGCTAGAGGAACACGAAAGATGCGAATGATGTCAAGAAGGGGAGGAGCTCGGAGAGAAGGGACTTGCTGACGGGAGGACTTCTCGAGCCCTAGTTTTTCTTTCTCCTCCTGCTGGGAATATTTAAATACCCATGTTTCCTTCGGTAGTTA
Organism: Hymenoscyphus scutula; assembly: GCA_001399465.1. NCBI lineage: Eukaryota > Fungi > Ascomycota > Leotiomycetes > Helotiales > Helotiaceae > Hymenoscyphus > Hymenoscyphus scutula. The sequence continues at coordinate 21,284 of LKTO01000300.1, read as the reverse complement.
CAGAAATCTGATTGGCAAGTCATTGAGGAAGCGAGGTCGCGAGATCATACTCAAGCGAATAGAACCCTTTCAATGTTTGATTTGGTTGGTCAACCTCTTCCAATCTATCAGAAACAGAGACAAGTTCCTTGATTTCTCAAAATCTACAGTGAATAAACCAATTCTTGAATCAAAGGACTTGGTTTACTTACTGGAAGCTACTCCCCACCCCCAAACGTGTTTCTCTCGGTAGTACTTCACACATCATTTCAGTATAGCGGAGCAGATGGAACAACGTTGAATTACCAACCTGTTACGAAAAGAGTAGTGAGGGTCTTCTCTCCAGACGATGTCATTGGACATAGCTAATAATTAATTGTAAGACGTGCATGGAATCCTTCTGGCACAGCGGCTAGATGGGTACAATTGTATGACAGAGTGTGACAGGTTGACCGCACCAAACTTAGACAATGTCAATTAACGTATTTAATTGGCTGAATATTAATTGACAGACTCCTGCTACGCAGCTTTGGAGATGAGCTTATTTGAAAACTCCAAAATTTTGCTCTACAACTATCTTCAAGAAAACTTGGGTTGTTGTTGAATGGCGGTGAGTTCTGATTCACTAGCCACACTTCAGCCACACCTGGCCTGGTTACTAAAGCAAACGGCACTCACTCACAACAATATACAATATATCTTCATAGATGAATAACACAAATTGCTATTCACATAAGAAATGTATGCTTAACATGAATCCTCTCAGTAACCTTTTTAAGAAGAAACGCAATTCCATTCACTTGAAAACAATCGTGCTGCCGCTTTTAGCCCTCTATTTCAGCCTGGCTTCCAATGGGATAGATGAGGCTCCCATCGGCTCTCACCTCCATACCCACCTGAATGATGCTTTTCGGCTTGTGCTCTTGCAGGTGGAAGCTGGAACAGTAAGTACGCAACGCTACCCTATTCTGCCTTTGGAATACGCCTTGTTCAGCTCCTCAAATATTGCTCACAGCGTATGTTGAAGGAAAATCAGAAGTTGAAGTTGAAGTCGGCTTTGAATCGCCCCGATCTGATAGTAAGTTTCTCCTCGCTCTTCCACCCTCCACCCGACTGTTGGATAACCCCACAACCTCTATACGCCTCGTCCGCCGTGATATTCAGAACGGCTTCCCTCAGCTAGAAATTCGAATCAGATCTAACATCCCCACCAGCGCGCACTCATCTTGAGGCTCTGCTAGACTTCCGCCAACCGAAATACATCATCAACTTGATGAATACCTCGAGGCTTTGAGGAGTTAACTTCTCTGCCCACGACCATGACGATGACTGCCGTAGCAGTTCAACAACCTGGGTCACACCGACAAACCCTCCCTCGACCCTCCCCTCTCTCCTCAAACATGCCCTCCCCCCACCAATCCCTCCCGCAAAGTTATTCAGCTTCAGGTCCGTCGCATATGCGACAGGAACCACCAATACAGAATGGTACATCAGGCCCGGTCATCCCAAGACCAGCCGTCAGTAATGATCCTGTGCAAGTGGTCAACGGACACCGTGCTTCTCAATCAGAAATTGATCCACGAGTAGCAGCAGCAGCAGCCTCAACCTCAACCTCAACCGGAAATATAACATCAAGAGGGATGGGAAATGATGCGGTGAGAGACCGTCGGACTTCATGGCAATCGCGACCGACTTCGGCGCCTGAAGGTACCGCAGAAAATGAACAATCAGGATCGGATAGAGAGAGAACTAAACGCAGACCGAAACCTTTAATGCGAGCGAAGAGCGATTTTGGACCAAGAGGGGAGGAACCAGATTCACAAGAGGAAGAGGAGTCGCAATATTGGGGTGCGCGACATGGATTTGAAGACCATTATGCCTCGGAAGAATATGTCTCTCAACTTGCAAATGTAGGTCGTACTTTCCTTTTCTTATAAAGTTTAGATCCTGGGCCTGGATCTCAACGGGTAGCCGATTGGGTAGTGCCCGCAGATGCATCTCGAGATCTGGGGACAATAGGAAGCTCTGCTATTGTCCTTTCAGCACCAAACGACAGAATGGAGGATTCACCCCAACTCGAAAACCTCGATTTCTTTTGGTGTGGTGTCTGGGACTGGCAAGATCATGATTGCAGCCTTCACAACAACGCCCCAACACGTCGAAGGAGCCTTCCTCCCGACTTTCCTGGCCATAAATTTCATGGCAACCGTGCAAAAAAAGATGCTGACAAAAAGAAAAACCAGAATTGGTACATGTACTTTACAGACAAGAGACATGAGACTACCGGAAACCCCAAAGCTTTAGGCTATGAACTTCAAGATTGGCGAATGAAAGACCGCCTGAAAACTGTCTCGGCGGCACTGGCAATATGCTTGAACATTGGAGTCGAACCACCAGACCAACTTAAAACAATCCCAGGAGCGAAATTGGAGGCATGGCAAGATCCCACCCAACCGCCCGTTCAAAAAGCCCTCGACCAGATTGGAAAGTCCCTGCAAGCACAGTACGAGACTCTCGCGATCCGAACCAGATACAAGCAATACTTGGACCCTTCTGTGGAGGAGACCAAGAAATTTTGCGTATCACTCCGAAGAAATGCAAAGGATGAACGAGTCTTGTTCCACTACAACGGCCATGGTGTTCCCAAGCCCACAGCCTCGGGGGAAATTTGGGTTTTCAACAAGAACTACACCCAGTATATCCCAATCTCCCTCTACGACCTCCAAACATGGCTCGCCGCTCCCACCTTCTTCGTATGGGATTGTTCGGATGCAGGCAACATTCTCAATAACTTCCATCGTTTCGTTGAAAAGCATGAACAGGAAGAGGCAGATGCTCTGGCCAAGGACCCTACATATCCCGCTGTCAGCTTCAAACCATATATACACTTGGCGGCTTGTGGCGTGAAGGAGAGTCTCCCGACCAACCCCCTCCTCCCAGCTGATGTCTTTACATCCTGTCTCACTACACCAATCGAAATGGCTTTGTGGTTTTTCGTATTACAAAACCCTTTACCATCTTCAATAACCCCGGAACGAGCGAAGAAGCTCCCTGGCAGACTTCAGGAACGAAGAACACCTCTTGGAGAGCTGAATTGGATTTTCACTGCTATTACAGATACCATTGCTTGGACTACTCTTCCCAGACCACTGTTCCGCAAGTTCTTCCGACAAGATCTCATGGTCGCCGCTCTGTTCAGAAATTTCCTACTATCCCAACGAATCATGGGTGCTTACAACTGCCATCCTCAGTCGTTCCCTGAGTTACCCGATACCCATCAACACCCTCTGTGGGAGAGTTGGGATCTCGCGGTTGAAATGGCCCTCGCACAATTACCTATGTTGGAGGAGAAGGAGGCAGGTCTTCGTCCTGATTACGAATTCCAGAACTCGGGTTTCTTTACGGAACAACTTACCGCATTCGAGGTCTACCTTACACAAGGCGCCGTTGAACATAAAGCACCAGATCAGCTTCCTGTTGTTCTTCAGGTCCTTCTCAGTCAGCAACATAGAGTCAGAGCTCTCATCCTTCTTGGCAAATTCCTTGACCTCGGACCTTGGGCTGTCAATCTTGCTCTCAGCATCGGCATCTTCCCATATGTACTAAAACTACTTCAGTCTGCGGCAACTGATCTAAAACCAGTCATGGTATTCATATGGACTCGTGTTCTAGCTGTTGACCTCACCTGTCAAACGGACTTGTTGAAGGACTCGGGCTACACTTATTTTGCCAACATTTTGAAGCCAAATGAAGGCCTTCCCGTGGTGGATAGTCTCGAGCACAAGGCAATGTGCGCATTCATTCTTGCCATGCTTTGTAATGGTTACAAGCAGGGACAGATGGTCTGCAATCAGGCTGAGATTATGACACACTGTTTGATGCATCTTCAAAACTGCGACAATCCTCTCTTGAGACAATGGGCATGCTTGTGTATCAGCCAGCTCTGGGACAACCTCCCTGAGGCAAAGTGGCGAGGAATTCGGGAGAATGCCCCTACAAAGCTCTGCACTCTGGTGCGTGATGTCTGTTGCGAGGTCCGGGCCGCTATGCTTTATGCCATGACCACATTCCTGGGAATTCCAGATTTGACTGATGAGGTCGCGCGTGTTGAAGAGTCGATATCATGGACAGTCATGGAGATGGCCTACGACGGCAATGCCATGGTCCGCAAAGAGTTATTGGTATACTTTTCAAAGTTCATACACCGATACGAAAGCAAATTCTTTGTGGTTGCATATGAACAGCTTGTAGAGGAACGAGAGTATCGCCAATCCCCACCCCCAGACAACGGGTTGGACCACAAGATGGGTCTCCACTATGCCAGAGCCTCCAACCGCAATCGGGATGGAACAATTAAGGCTGCAGCACATGGATTCTCTCACAATTCAATTTTTGCCGCAGTTTGGAAGCATGTGCTCATCATGGCTGTTGATCCTCATCCAGAGGTACAACGAAATGCCACCATTATTGTCGACTGGGTCCATAGTTCCATGTTACAATCACCACTTGGTGGCCCAGCTCAAACTCTCATTGACGAGATCCATCGCCGAGCACCAAGACCTTCCACAGCAAGCTCACAGGCGCAGCGACCTAGCACACCTATGCGTCAAGACTCGCCAACAACAGCCCCCAACTTTCAGCCAGGACTTCTCAAGCGAACGGCTAGTTATCTGTTTACTCTACCATTCGGTGGCTCTTCTGACAACTCCCCTACCGACGGACGACACCCCCCCAAATCGCCTGGTAGTCAGCGAAATTCTCTTCCATTACGCTCTAGGCTCCCGGCTGATTTCAATTCGCCGCCGGACTCAAATGACACCGCCACGACTCCTGGAACCTACCACGCCGCTAAAGAGCCCAATTCTGGTGGTTTTGCTCTTCGCGATATGTCTGTACCCCCCCAAATCCCATTGCAAAGCACCTTCTTGGAATGGTCTATCGAGTATTTCCGTGAGCCCCAGATGAAGCCAAACGAAGCCGAGGAACCAGGTAGCACTGATTACAATGAACGTCTGTGGCGACGATCTCGAAATGAGTCTATCCTGCGTGATACCCAACCTCAAAAGGAGACAGCTGGGGCCGGAAAATGGACCAATCCATCTGGATTCTTCAACAATCAAAGTCAACCTACCAAGATGACACTACATCAATTTGAGGATCATTTAGCAGTCTCTGATGACAAGGACACTATCTGTGTCTGGGACTGGAAGAAACAGGACAGATTGTGTCGATTCTCAAACGGCAATCCAGAGGGCTCGAAGATCAGTGACATTCAATTCATCAATGAAGATGATCAAGCTTTTTTGCTCACTGGGTCGTCTGATGGAGTCATCCGAATTTATCGAAATTACGACTCGGCTAAAAAGATCGAGGTGGCGTCTGCTTGGAGAGCTTTAACACACCTTGTGCCTAGCAACGTTAATTCGGGAATGGTCCTAGACTGGCAACAAGTTTCTGGGAAACTACTCGTGGCTGGTGATGTGAAGGTTATCAGAGTCTGGGCAGCTGCACCGGAGATGTGTGTCGTAGACATCAACGCGCGATCAGGATCCTGCGTAACTTCATTGACTTCGGACCAAATGACTGGCAACCTTTTCATTGCTGGCTTTGGCGATGGGGCTTTGCGTGTCTTTGACTCGCGCAACAAACCTTCCGAAGCAATGGTCAAAAAGTGGAAGGATGATACAGATAAGAACTGGATCAAGAGCGTGCATATGCAGCGAGGGGGACAGCGAGAGCTTCTTTCCGCTAGTCACAATGGAAAGGTTAAGTTATGGGATATCCGTATGGATAAGCCTCTGCGCGTAATTCGTACAACCAACGATACTTTAAAGACAGCTAGCACGCATGAACATCTTCCTGTCTTTGCTGTGTAAGTTTTGCCCCTTCTGCGTTGTATTATTCATTTTCTAACTCGAAAACTAGCGGTACTGGGAATCACACCGTCAAGGTCTTCAACTTCAATGGCAAGGAGCTGTCACGGGTCGAGCCATACTCGAGTTTCCTCCACCAAGCTCGACAAAGCCCTATCGCGGCGACCGCCTTCCACCCTCATCGTATGATGTTGGCTTGCGCCGCGAGAGGAGATAACCATATCAACCTGTTCACCTGTTCCGAGAAGAGAGGGCCAACACACGATTATACTATCTAGTGAGGAGCGTTGCATTTAAACAACGTTCGATTTGAGCTGTTAAGCGAGGAGTGTGCTTTTTTTTCTTTCTTTTGCTCAGGAGTTAATGCACGATGAATGTGCGAGGGGTTTGCTTTTTTTGATTTGTTTTTGAGAATCGGGAGGGGTGGGGTTTCTTGCATCAAGTCGTTGAGGATGATATTTGGCACTGGCACCTCTTTGATAAATTTGGGTGGGCGAGGTGCTTAACTTTTTTTTAATGCGCATGGTGGCGTTTTAAAGCTGGCTACGGGGGGTAGGGCGTGCGTGGTAGTAATGACTTAATTACCGTGTTGTTTGTATAGTACGTTAGGGGTTGGGGGTCGCTTTTCGTGGAATTGTTGAACGCATAGCGATTTTGTCGGGGTGCATTTTTTGATGAATATGATAATTTCACAATCTACCTTTTTTTCCGTGGGATTTTACCATGTTTTGAGATGTGACTTTTATGATGTGGTTGAGTGTTGAAGTTTTACTTGTGGTACTGGTGATGTGATGTGATGTGGGTGTGGGAATTCAATTTATTGGGAGGACACGGTGGAATGTTCTCTCTACTTTTCCTGACTGTTTCGAGGACGATTTTAGAAAATGGATGCCTATCATTAACATATTCATACCGACTACTTCCTTTAGCATAGATTTCAAGGTAAGCTTCAAGTAAGCTGCGGGTAAGCAAAGTATGCGTTTCTCGTGCCATTCACTAGAATCTCAGTAACCCGTAGATAGATAGTATTGCAGGAGCTAATCTTACCTACCTACCTATTTCGTGGTTCCATTGTTCTAGCAGATTTAGGTGGTTTAGGTAATTAACACGATCTTTCACTCAAAATTTCGGAACAAATTAGTTATTAATTACTACCCTTTTTTTCCCTGTCTACCAGGTGAGGTGGAGGTACCAGAATTGAAAAGAAATATACTAAGAGAGTCTTCACTCTGCTCTTGCGATTGGGGGTGTGAGATTTGGGAAATTGATGTAATTGGCTCAATTGGCGTCTGGATGATTGAATTGAGGCACTGTTTGGCAACTCGTACAATTAAGAGTTGGGGTTACTCGTAACTGTCTATTCTGCTTTCAAATATTCACTTATGTGTAGAATCTCCCATTGTTCTGAAAGGGAAGAACGAACTGGGTAAGCAGGTGTAAAAATGATATTTCCTACAGAGTTTTTGCCCACTGTGAAAGTTGTTCTGAAATTAGGACTGCTAATTGTGTCTCTGATACTCTTTCTACATCCTATACAATTTTTTTATATGGCTTGATAGACCAGACAATGTGACTAAGAAGGGAAAGACTGAGTATCTCCTGATAATTAAATAGTTTTCAGCCTCGCCAATGAGGGGTCACCAGTCACCCCGCGACAGGGATCAGTCATTTCACGCCGATTGACTCCCACCACCCTTCCTTCGGTATGATTTCTTCATCCATAACCTGACTACCCACAACTGCCCACTGAGGCGGCCTATTTGAACCTACCTACCTCCTCCCTCTTCGTCCTTTCTTCTCTAGCAAAACACACAACAATCGAACACAAACATGGCCTCCGAACAACCCCCCACCGACCCCGCCATCGCGCCCGTCGAGGGTGAAGCCGGCGAAGCAGCACAATCCAAAAAAGGTGCGAAGAAGGCAGAGGCCAAAGCAAAGAAGGAGGCAGAGAAGGCACGGAAAGCTGCTGAACGTGAGGCAGCTGCTGCTGCACAATCCGCTGCTGCATCAGAGGACCTCGCGAAGGACAATTACGGCCAGACGGACAAGAAGATTGATGCTACGGCTGTCCATCTGCAAGAGATTGGGGAGGAACATATTGGGAAGACGGTCAGATTGAGGGGGTGGATCCAGAATGCTAGGATGCAGGGAGCCAAGATGGCATTTGTCGAGTTGAGGGAGAAGGGGAATTGGACTGTGCAGGGCGTTGTGGCTGCGAGTCCGGAGGGGAAGCCGGTGAGCAAGCAGATGGTCAAGTGGATTGGGGCGTTGAAGTTGGAGAGTTTTGTGTCGTTGGAGGCGACGGTTCAGAAACCTTTGGAGCCGGTCAAGAGTTGCAAGGTCAGCAACTACGAGCTTCATCTTACCAAGGTCTACCTTGTTGCTCCCGCTCCAGAGATGTTGAATTTGGGACTTGCAACTGCTGGTAGAGCCGTTACCAACTTGGATGATGAGGCAGCCGGTGAGAATGTTGAGAAGGCTGTTGAGGGTAGGTATTCTTTATCCTGTTCCTCTGGAAATCACTAACTTGAATACCTAGCTTTAAGCATCGCAGAAGGAGCTCCAGGAGCTACTCTTGCAACTCATCTCAACAACCCCGCTATGCACAAACGCGCTCCAATCAGTCAAGCAATTGCTGATATCCGAATTGCAGTCGAGGACTACTTTTGCGAATACCTGAAAGCTCGTGGTTTCAAGCGATTCCATCCTCCAAGTTTGATCGGCGCAGCTTCAGAAGGTGGTGCCAATGTTTTTGCCCTACCATATTTCGGCAAGCACGCCTTCCTGGCGCAGTCACCTCAATTCTACAAGCAAATTGAAATTGCTGGTGGCCGAAAGAGAGTCTTTTGTGTCCACCCAGTTTTCAGAGCCGAGAATTCCAACACACCAAGACACATGACTGAAGTGAGTGCTTTTAATCCAGCCGTCGGAATATCACTGACAATAAATTAGTTCATGGGTCTCGATATGGAAATGGAAATTGACGAGACCTATCACGAAGTTTTACATATGCTCGAAGGAGTCTTCCTCTATATATTCAGCAAATTGGCTTCCGAGCTCAGAGAAGAAATCGAACTCGTCCGCTCCGTCTACCCCTCTGAAGAATTCCTCCTCCCCGAGAATGGGAAGGAAGTCCGTCTGACTTTCGCCGAAGGCCAAGCCCTCCTCCGTGCCGAAGGCCCCCCAGAATTCGCTAACGTAACCGACGACGAAGACATGACCACCGCGCAAGAAAAAGCCCTCGGGGCTCTCATTAGAAAGAAGTACAAATCCGACTTCTACGTTCTCGATAAATTCCCCGTCGACGCACGTCCCTTCTATGCTATGCCCGACCCGGAAAACCCCAAGGTCACTAACGCATACGATTTCATGATGCGAGGACAGGAGATCTTGTCTGGTGGTCAAAGATTACACTTGCCACATGAGCTGGAAGCCACGATTCGGTCCAAGGGTTTGGACCCGAATCAACCCGGTCTCAAGGAATACGTTGATGTGTTTAGGAGTGTGGGTGTTCCGCCTCACGGGGGTGGAGGCATTGGGCTTGATAGAGTGGTTGCCTGGTATCTCAATCTGCCCAGTGTGCAGCTTGTTGCCGATTATCCCAGGACCCCTAAGAGATTGGGGCCTTGAAATGATAATGAGTGGGAGGGGACGAGGATGGATAGTAGTTGGTAAAAAGTAAAGCAGTGAGAGAAAAGAAACGAATGATATCTACCTATGACAATCCAATACGTCACTCAATGATTATAACCGTAATCCTTTCTTTTGATCAATACACGTCATATCGTTGTCGTATGTTTTACCAGGAGTCTGCGGAAAGTCTGTATTTTAAAGACTTAGATTCTGGGCCTTTCTTGGAAAATCAGACAGTAATCATCCGATACCCCGTTATTATGGTGTGATGAACGAATCACGAAATTTTCAACAGCTAGAAGAATGGACAGGATGTGCTCCCCCACCTTTCTTCAATACGAATCAATCCCAGTGCATCCATTAAAGTTTTTACTCTATTGAAGATTAAGTATATTTTGCTGTCTAGTGGGGGTTTGTTGTCGAATCTTTCGGTTTCCTTTGATTAACATTTTCAGAAGGACAGTGTGAGGGAGGATTTTCATTTTCATTTTTAAGAGCTATGAAAGTGTGCTTGTGGTTTTGGTCCTTTGTCTTAGCTTGGTTGACACTCTGGACTCGCATCCCATTGGACCTCTCGTATTTGAATCTTTCTTCTTGACTGGTATGTGTATGTTGCTCCCAGATTTTTTATGTTAGGCATGGATCAATTTGGAGTTGTGGTTCGAAGATTTCGTCGACGGTAGAGCTGGCTGGTTATTTTTTTGGGGGGGGGTTATTGGTTTGAAAAGATTGCTGAGGGGTTTAAGCACAGAGTAGAAGTATCGTGCTTTAAGATTTTGAGTGGTTTCAAGGAGTTAAGTGTGCTTTGGTCGTGGAGATACCAGCGGCTCTCACCAGAGAGATGTTGATATAAACCTCGCAAGCAACTTACTCTTAGAAAGGCGTCAAAGCAAGATAACGGAACGCTACTATGGATGCTTGCGCCTTTTGAGACCTTGACCTTTAAAGTGATGTGTCTACTCTTTCTAAATTGTGGGAGGAAAGAAGGTGTTTTCACTTTGGGGTCTTTTGGTTTTAAGAGCTAGCGTGAGGAAGTCTTTATTGGCGTGTTTTGTGGTCGAGTATGTTTCTACTGTCGAATATTCTGGTATCTTTCGCAGTTGGCTTAGGAGATAGATAGGCCGTGTAGTGTACCAACTTTAACTTTGTGTCTTGTGCATAAGTTAAGGTGTTGTTATAAAATACTCCAGGTTTAGGTTAGATCTCCGCCTCCCATCAATCTCCTCTCTTGCTTAAATTGGAGAGGTAATTGATTTCTTTGGGTAAAGAAATGAGTGGTTTTATGTAACGTCTAAAAAGGTAGACAGTGCTTCTTAAGTGTTGACCTGTGAGTTGAGAGTTATGAGGTTTTGACTTAGAGGTGATAGATTTGTAGGGAGCAAGAGAATAATTGCGCTGATAACTCTTCTGGGAAGTTCATTACAGAAAGCTTCGAGAATCTTAACTTTGAGAGGTGAGTGAGCTAGAAACCTGTAGAGAAATCTAGAAAAGCAACTTCTGAAGATCCAAGCTGGTTACTGATTTCCTTCGGTTGCCTACCACTGAAACTGTACTCGCTGTTGGAAGGTAAATCTACTTTCCTGTCAAAATGAAAGTTCAAGACTAGTCGACATAAAAAGTCTGTTCATCTCTCTTTTTCTTCAGAGTAGTTCTGATAGTAATTGAAAAATCCCCGACGAGAAGTCTCAGAACTCCCCCAGAACCAAATAAGAAGTTTTCAGATATTGTTTTTGTAGTTCAAGGATTAGAAAGGTTGCCTATGCAGCGAGCAAAGAGATAATATTGAGTGAGAGACTCTGGAGTTAGTGAATTTGGGTTTATATTTATCAGAGATCCATTTAGTGTGTCTGCAATTCAACTGCTGTAATTTCCAAAAGCCAGAGAGCCTTATTTAACATATCTCATACATCTGCTGTTTTTAAAGACCGCGTTTCTAATTGTAGGCGTTGCTTTCCTTACTGACAGTCTCTGAGCTGAATTGGTGTCTAGGAAGAACCACCAAATTCTCAATCCCAATTCACCTAAAAATCTTCCCGCATATTCGAGACAGGTGTATGTAGCGAAATAGTCCAGAGTGTCTTCGCCAGTGGGTCTGGCTAAACAACCCCATGTAGCACAACTAGTTGGATTACATAACAAGGTATATTCATACCTTGCATTTCAAGTGGTTTAGTAAAACCCATTCGTAAGACCAGTTCTCTGGATTTTTCGGATTTATTACAAGGCTCGCAGGGATCTAGAGCCCAGGTATGTTGTTCCTTGTTGTAGTCGCTAATAATCAATAGAGATAGACTTTGGCTTCCCTTGTATTTCATGCAGTACAAACGGTCGGGAGAAGATCTACAACAGCTTGATTGCTGGGTCCGGCCCCAGTCCTCTATAGGACCTAAATCACCTAGTAGTCCGTCACAGGATTTGCTACTCAAAGTCTATCTAAAGAAAGTGGTTACGTTAAAAAAGGACACGACACCTACGGCCGAGATGGGCGTGAGCATGCGGTGTCCCCCTTGCACCTGTCCATTTATAATGGAAACGCTCTGGCATAGGTTTTTTTTTTTACGTATTATTTCTTCAAAAGTGTCTGAACATCAACTCGTCTTGGCCCAACTATGTATGTATTTTCAGTCCCTCTAGTTTTTTACTCTCTACTCTCTTCGAAGACTCTTTTCTAATCCTTTAATAAAAACATCGATATACTGACATCCGCCTCGTTAACATTTTAAGATCCTCATCTCTACATCTCTCGCATCGACTTAAACATTAATACGACCTCTGCAAAGATGAAGGACTTCAACCTCCCTAGCACAAAACGAGCCATCCTGCTAAATAGTCTCCAAGAAGCGATAAGCGCACCACCACCATATTTCTGGGCTATCTGCCAAGTGTGCGACCTCTAAGAGAACTTCTCTGTAGTTCTAATTAGTTATAGCGTATGAGTGTCTCCCAAATCATTGGTGCGGTCTAGGGAATTATTATAAATAACAATTGCAATCGAAACTCTTTTCACCGTCGAATCCGCAAGCTATGTTCATTTTTCAAATTCAGAAAGCATGACAAAACCCCTTTCTAATTTAGATAAGCTTTCGCTTGGAGAACCTCGGAGTGAAGAAACTGAGCTCGAATTGTGTAGAGAAGAAATCATTACGGCCAAACCGAAATGTGAGGGTGGCTTCAACCGAAATAATAGTCTGGTGAGGTTGCTTTCTGGGAAGTGAGTTGTTATACTTCAGATACTTTACCATCGATATTCTTTTTAGAAAGTGTGATGAATCGACTTTGATATAAGTTGTGCCGACTAATTGCGGACAATATTCAGATCTTAGCAGGAGACGGAGTCCATTCTTTTTCGGAACACGAAGGAAGATGATTCTTCACAGAAATAAAGACTCAATATTGGTCAGCAAAAGGTATATACACCCCCCCCCCCCCTGCCTTACGTTCCAGTCTTACCACACCAAAATGCCCCGAAATCAGAAAGAAGATCGCTTCGGCGGAGAAGAATCCGTACTTCAATAAATTTCGAGTATCGAACACTGCCCAAAGCATGGCATTCTACTCAACCAAAAGAGATTGCCACGGACCAACGCTCCAGAAATTATTCCTAAGATTTTCAAGAGATAGTCACCGTCGCTTGCAATTCTACTCTCGATTCACACATTAACATTCATGCACTTCCCTAGCTCTAGAGGAAGATACTATCCGCCGCCGAAGTTATAGAAACCACTCAAATCTAGACATCGAGAAACTAACGGCCCTTACCCATCAAAACATCTCAAGCCAAAGAGCACCACCAGTGTCCGGAGGTGTAACGATTGAATTTTCATTGGCTAAGCCTGGGAGTGCGTTTCCAAGTAGTGATTTAAGTGGAAGTTGTGGTCTAGAAGGGTGGTTTGGACGGATTGAGAGAACCTTTCTGTTTATAAGGAAGGAGTGATGTTTTGAGAAGGTGGATTTTGTACGTACAATTTTATTCTTGAAATTCAGATGTTGAGAGTGCGATGAGAGAAGGGGGTTTTGAGACTATTTTTGAACAGCTAGATGTATTTATTTTCTTTAAGATTGATTTTTAGAAAACCGAAAGTGGTAAGTATATAGCCTTGAAGTGTTCGTGTCCACATCTCCTCCCAACGAGAGCTATATTCATGAAGCCATTAATCGATCGGGGGGGGGAGTGTTCTCCTCAATAATCCCCAATAAATCAACCGCTTCATCCAGTCCAAAACTTTCTCTCCAAACTAAAGTACCATCGACGACATACTACCCCACAATCCTCTTTCAAACTCCTTCCCAAAAACCAATTTACTTGCCGTCAAATTCTCTTCCACCATCGATTCTCAAATCCTCATTCATCTCACCCCAAAGACCAAAGATAGCATCTCAATCCCACCCTTTCACCCTCCCAGACCACAAAATCCCAAAACCCACACACACACAACCTCCCCCAAGCAAATTGAGAGTCCTAGTCCTCAACAACATTAAAATCAAAGACCTCCCTCTATTATATGTGGCGGCTAAGAATTATCTCGAAAGAGCGTATTCTATTAAGCCCTTTCCCCGTGCTTCCCAATTCTCAAGAATTTAGTCTTCAGGAGTTAATGCAAGAAAAGTATAGAAAATTTTACGAGAGTGTAAGTGGAATCCTTTCTCGACATGAGAAAAACTCTCGTTTCCCTTTTTTTTAATGATGGGAGAGCTTCGTTGTGATGTGGGTGCGGATGATGAGGGATGATCGTAGTGGACCTAGTTTACATGTCGACGGGACACCTGATAAGTGTATCATGTCACGTGATGTCCCATAAGAAACGTGACTGGACACTTACTCCCCTCACAAACCGATCTATCAAAGACCAAATTAAGAAGTACAACTTCCACTCAAACCCCTGAAACAAAGCCCAACATCCCAGCTCGAAGATTACAAGTCTCGCAACCATCCAAGTAGTCTTCATCAACAGCCTGACTCACGTGATCGCTCCCAAATACCCCTCCTCAAAACACCCCCAGACTTTCCAAGTCAAGCAATTAAATTCACATCACGACAAATTTATAGTCTAATAGAAAAGAGAGCCCCATATCACATTACCCTGTAACTGGTGGTACGGAATAATCTACAAGTACCGATCTCACAGTACATCTATTTTTACACTTCAAGTAACCTGGGGTGATCATTCCTATCTTTCTGGATAATATGTATACTACGTATGATGTACATATAGACGGATAAGGAACCACTAGACTCGTAAACTTGAACATGCCACATTCTACTTGGCACTTGAGGTTTTTAGATATAATGCGCTGATGAAATTAAAAGGCGTTTGATTAAGGAGGATGAATGAGAAAGAGGTGATGTGAGGAATATCTTAGGAGCGGATGAAGATGAATGAATGGATGGGGATGAATGGATGAAGCAGGAATATAATTGTGTTGTTGGATTATTTCTTCTGGTGCTTTCATGGGTCTTCTTCTAGAAGTCAAGCGGGGTCTAGAACGAGGAGGAAGGGGGGAGGAGATCCGAGTGGTTGGATTTCTTTTGAATCTTGGGCTTGTATGTGTGTGTTGCCCTTTAGTGATGGGGCGGGGTGTGGGATTGGAGGGGAAGTATGGATTTGAGGGGAGGCGAGAGATGTATTGGTTGGGTATTGGGTATTGCGGGGAGTTGGGTTAGGTGGGATGTGTGGGATATGTACTGTACTCGGTGGCTGCAAAGGTTCCTTTTTGACATGTGTGGATTTGGGATTGGAAGGTATGGTGATGTATGGGATGTATGGGATGGATTTATTTGGGTAGGTATGTGATGTGATGCATATAATTATATGTACAACGTATTGAAGGCTGACAGCGGGCCAGGCCGTGGGCGTTCTTTGGGGATGCGGAGAAGATATGAGAGAGAATGATACGGTATCGATTATAGATGGTATTGGAGACGAGGCTGCGAATCTTCGGATCGAGGGAATTGGGTACGGACGTACGTACAGTATGCTGACTTTATTGAGGCAAGTAAGTGGAGGTGACTGACTGACTACCTCTCTGAACGGATGACATTGAACGACACATTCGTATATCGGTCCTTCGGGATAGGGTGAGAGGGGATAAAAGGCAAAGTTATTGTTATTGTACTTTGGTCATGTTTTCCTGTCAGAGGGCGAAGGAACGGCACTTTCGGCAGGCGGTACTTCATCTTGGTCCCGTCACGATTGGATGAGGGGGATTGAAATGTCTTTCCCCATTTCCTGATTTTTTGGTCTTGCTCTCGGCGGCCGTTTAGGTCTGGGGAAGATGTCAGCCAGTCAGCCAGCCAGCCACCTACCTAAGCAGAACTGTATTGTCATCAAGTATTCCATTCGAATCAGATTTGCCCGTTGCCTGTTGTTGTCAGTCAGTTACAATAAGGCTACCGGTAGGCGTCCGGTGAGTACTCCGTGAGGTGTTATTCCGTATGCAGGAATCTGAGGTCGGAATATGCCTCGACGGAAGTACTGCTCACCTGACCTTTTTGCGGTGTACGGAAAAGGGTAAGAAGGGCTCGGTTGGGTGGATGATTGGGCCTTGATTCTTGAAATGGTCGGTGCCAAAATTGTAATTTAATCGCGCAACGAGGCAACTCCTTGAAACGGGTGGCCTCAATGCGTTGGGCTGGGAGGGTGTACACATCCTCATGTTATGATATTGTATTACTTACCTATAGGTTATGATGCTGCACTTTGTTATTATTCAACGTGAGGTCCTGTCTGAGGATGTATTGTGAATTGCATCGGGTGGTGATTCGTGTTGCAGTGCCTGATAGTGATTGAGTAAGTCAGCCGATGGAAGAGGAGAGCTACTGGAGTAGAGCTCGGGGATTGAAAGCCCAAGAGCCGACGACCGGGGCGTGGGCGATCAGTTGGGCTGGAATGGCGAGGCTGTGAGCATTTTGACACCACTCTACCTTCACCTCTGCCCAACATACAAAGCTAAATACACCTTCTAATTTCGACCAAAAAATTCAAGGGGCTGGATATAATTTCAGAGAGAGAAAAGATTGAGAAGGAATCCAGGATATGGGTTGTAGGAGTTGTGGCGGTCAGCAGCTGAATTTCTACCAAGTAATACTTACTCCCGTAAGGGAATGTGCGAACCAGTTTTCTGCCCCTCTTTCAGGCTTTCCTTTTGGACCTTACCTTACCCTGTACTACCGGTACGTACTGCACGCCTGGAGTCCTTTCCTGTACTACGTACACACGGAGATGCGTGCGCCCTTGGGAAGTTAGGGCGAAGCACAGGCCTGACTGACTCCTGAGTTTGCTCCTGATTAACTCCTAATTCAGTTGCAACGCATATTCATCTTGGCATCAAATTGGAAATCAGAAATCAGGAGAGAAGGGAAGCGAGAGTGGGTTGGAATAGGGGTGTAAGGGAGAAGTAAGGAGTTGGTCGGCAGAGGGGAAGGAGGAGAAAATGATGACTACCAAGACCTATTTAAAGCCAATTTGTGGGGGTAGAGAACTTGAGGGGCACCTTCTGCATTACTAGGAGACTGCCAGACTGGACTGAGTACATGTACTCTCTAGGTAAATACTAATGTGAGGGTAGGAATACTCGGAGTGTAGAAGTATCGCCTAGATGTTTTACACCAGATGTTTTATAGCAACTTTCTTAGCATTAACTCTGTGAAATAAGGGCTCATTATGCATGCAGTTGGCCCAGACAAAGCATTGATGCAAGCAACAAACAATCACATTCAAGGACCTCAAGTTGGTAATTGCGTACATACAACTGAATAACAAACCGCATTCTCGGTATCGTTATATTGTTCTGTTTTAGTTCTCTCCCCAATTCCCATTAGATCCATAAATAAGGAATAAGGAATGCAAATAGTAGCTGCAGTCCACTTCTAGAATCCCATCCTCACTCGCACTTACAGGTGCTGCACCACTGGCACCACTGCCCTCCACTGGCGCTGCACCTTCCAACGCCGCCTTTGTCCCTAATCGGTTAGCCTCCTTTCTGCCGCTAAAAGGCTCAAGTGAGAAAGCAGCAGTGCAGTCTTAGGTCTTCCTCTTCTACTCTGACTCTCTCAATCAAGGACTCTCTCCCCACCATCAATCCCTCGACGACGAAAGTCATCACCCCCCGATATCCCATCCAAACCTGGTTGACGACCCCAGTGTTCGAGGACATTTGCTCAACATCGTCAGCCAACATCACCACCAACAACACCTCCCTCCCCTCGAGCCTTCCGTCGACCCCCAGAAGCCAGCTCCAAGTCGACCTGGAAGCAACACTAGGTACGTACCGAAATACCACTCCCCAACCCAACACACGACTGCGTCCCTCCCCCATACACATTCCCCTCGAGAGAGAATTCTTCACGTCTCAACCACCACCCGACAAACACACATTCACGACTCTCCGAGCATTGAACACTTCGCCCCTATCTCCTCCTTCACCTTTGTTGGCTCATCTCGAACGCGTGCCCCGAACCACACCGCTTCGTACCCGCCGCCTTTCCTTGGTCTTCAGCTAGCCTGACTTGACCCTCGTCCGCCATCACCACCAACCACATCATAACAACACACTAACAGCTTCATTCTTCAACTCTAGTCCTCCTCTAATACCTCGTCCTCTCGCACACGATCTGCCTCGGTCGATCGATTAATAACACAACCACACATCTACTCTTGTATCGGTGCCTCCGATACCTAGAGTTCATCGTCCAACCTCAAGATGACTACTATGGTGAATCCACCCGCTTCCAAGTCGAAATCCAATCCTCTGGTTTATACTCCCTTTCTTCAGCCTTCTACGAGCACCTTTTTGTTTACCTCTTCTGTATCGGTGCTCGGCTGCCAGAAGAGTCATAACCTTGATCCTTTCTCTCAGCCTTGTGCTCCCTCTGCTTTCCTTTTCTATATATATATACAGCAGACCATTGCTTCTCTGCGTGGCCCACATGGTTGCCGTGTACTAACGTGTTAACTTTAGGATCTTCGCGTTGGTAACAAGTACCGTATCGGTCGAAAGATTGGTAGTGGTAGTTTCGGTGATATCTATCTCGGAACCAACATCATCTCTGGTGAAGAGATTGCCATCAAGCTCGAGAGCGTCAAGGCCAAGCACCCACAACTGGAGTATGAGGCCCGCGTCTACAAGTCCCTCGCCGGAGGTGTCGGTATTCCGTTTGTCCGCTGGTTCGGAACCGAGTGTGATTACAATGCCATGGTTTTGGATCTCCTTGGACCCAGTTTGGAGGACCTTTTCAACTTTTGCAACCGCAAGTTCTCCTTGAAGACAGTTCTCCTCCTGGCCGATCAACTCATCTCCCGCATCGAGTACATTCACGCCAAATCCTTCATCCATCGTGATATCAAGCCTGACAACTTCCTCATGGGTATTGGTAAGCGCGGTAACCAAGTTAACGTCATCGATTTCGGTTTGGCCAAGAAGTATCGTGACCCCAAGACCCATTTCCACATCCCATACCGTGAGAACAAGAACTTGACCG
The DNA here is from genome assembly GCA_001399465.1 of Hymenoscyphus scutula. NCBI lineage: Eukaryota > Fungi > Ascomycota > Leotiomycetes > Helotiales > Helotiaceae > Hymenoscyphus > Hymenoscyphus scutula. The sequence continues at coordinate 2,318 of LKTO01000300.1, read as the reverse complement.
GTACCGCTCGTTATGCCTCAATCAACACTCACTTGGGCGTCGGTACGTTGGTCTATTTCTATTCTGGCATATTTCAGAGCTAACTTGTTAGAACAATCCCGTCGTGATGATATGGAATCCCTTGGCTACGTTATGCTCTACTTTTGCCGTGGATCCCTCCCATGGCAAGGATTGAAGGCTGCCACCAAGAAACAAAAGTACGACCGTATCATGGAGAAGAAGATGACCACCCCGACCGAGGTCCTCTGCCGTGGCTTCCCTAACGAGTTCGCCATTTACCTCAACTACACCCGATCCCTCCGTTTCGATGACAAGCCCGACTACTCTTACCTCCGAAAGATCTTCCGTGATCTCTTTGTCCGCGAGGGATTCCAATATGATTACGTCTTTGATTGGACCGTCTACAAATACCAGAAGAATGCCCAGGCAATTGCCCAAGCTGCCGGTCAACAACCCGCTCAAGATGAAGAGGAGAAGCCCCGCACACGCACCAACGTGGCCACTGCCGGTGGTGCTGCCCCTCAACATGCATCTAGTGCATCCAAGCCTGGTGCGATTTCCGGATCCCGCCGCAAGGTGATTGAACGTGGAGCCAGCGGTGCTGGTGTTGACACTCCAGACACCAACCGTGCTGTTGGAGGAAGTGATAGGATGTGAGTTTCTTGCTAGTTCCGGTTCCTTGTAAGGGAAAATTTTCCTCTTCGCGTTTAGTGTGCTTCGATGACGCTGGCCGCGAGGAGAACAGTATGCTGACTGGATGGCTGACGCTATAGTCTCCGAAAATAGGCTGCGATCCGCTTCGAAAGGTGCAGCGATTGGAACTGGATATACTTCTGGCGGCTACCGACCTGTGAAGCGAGAGGATCAACCTGGACAGTGGTATTGATTTATTTCCTTGGGCGACACTCCCGATCGATTCGACTTTCTACTTGATTTTCGATTCCCGGTAGTTTCGCTTTGATTGATCTCAACAAACTGCTGACCCATACCTGATCGTTTCTCGGCGATCTATTTGGTAATGGCTCGACATCAAAAAACTCATCTCATTATGCTTACTTTCCTTGCGACTTTTCGATTTATGGATTTCCAAAATGGCTCGAGCAGCTACGATCTTGGCCTGACTACTCACGTTCGAAGTGAGAATTGTCAGCCTGATCGTAGTAATCGAACGGCATGCCGATGTCATTACATCCAATTTCGGAACAAGAAATGCAACACTTACGGCGCGCCACACGAGAACATGATTCACACAACACTCGGCATAGCTAGTTACATTATGGTCACGAAGCAATAGGTTACATGGTCACTCAAGCTCGCTTGCATCACTCGACTTTCGTCTCAACGATCGATCTCGAAAGCATTCAGAGCAGACCCTCTGTCACCTGAGATACATGTTTTGCTACACATGATTTCCTATTTTTCCTTTTTCCTTTTCATTGCTTGATTTTCGATTTTGTGGAAGAGAGCACGCCCGGGGTGGTTAATTATTCGAGGGAGGAGCCTGGAAGGGTGGATGTAATTCGATGGAAGGACCAAGAGCGAGCGCCCGCTCGGCTCAATCAATCATCCGACATGGCACGGCATGTCCAACATACATTCACCAGGGGGTCTAATGGCATGCGGATTCTGGGGAGGTTTTCGTTGCGTTGCTTCATACTCGTGCGTGTTTCTTTTTCTTTTCGCTTGCGTCGTGGATGGCTCAGTGGGTGAGGTGATAACGAAATAGTTATGAAAGGGGATAGGATGACTTCCACGCGCGGTGCCTTGCCTTAACGCATGATTGCTTGACCTTTCGTCAAGTGGTTTGTAAATTAGTTTGAGCTTTTTAAGAAAGGCCTACTCTACTCTACCCATGATAATGCAATCATGCCCAATTTTGTGTTTTTTTACTATTATGACGATTCGTGATGTGACAATTGATTGTATGAAGCCGTCTTTCAAGGACGATGTGTAAGTGTTATTTGTTGGCAGATGTGAAGTTATTCGTCTTGGGGAATTTGATGCCTTTTGGTAGTCTAGCAGGCTCATCTACTTGCAGGGGGACGATTTTTTTTCTCTACGACATGGGAGAAGTGAAAAGTGGATGTCCAGTGAGAGGGGATGTCTAAAAAGAGGGAGAGGGAGAGGGAGAGAGAGAGGAAAAGGTAGGTAGGTAGGTAGGTACAAGTAGTCTGAGTTGTTTTGCTGGGGAAGGTGTGATGTGATGACACTATCTACCTGGGATGTGATAATTACCTTTTTCTCTTCTTTTGAGAGTTTTTGAGAGTTTGGGGAAGTGAGGGGGGTTTTGTGGAAAAGGAAGGGGGGAGAAGTGGGAG
>LKTO01000030.1:0-201659 GCA_001399465.1 Hymenoscyphus scutula | reverse complement strand
CCCCCCCCCCCCCCCCCTAAAAAAACCAAAAAAACACCTCCCTCCACCAACTCTACGTCAACCCCCCCTCCAAACCTCCACAAATTAACCCCCACCATAGTAAACTCCTCACTCCTCACTCCTCGACCTCACAACAACCCTCAAAAACCCACTCGCCATCCCATCCCCAACTAAAGAAAACCAAAGAAGAAACCTCTGAAAACGAGTGTATCCCAAAAATGTTACGAGAAGAAACCTTAAGCCGGTTACTTCCAAGTATATTCAAGCCTGGAGATTATATTCATCCGTCTTTTTCCCTATTACATCTACCTACCTCTTTCCTCCAACAACCTCGATCATTCCTACAAGAGCCATCGTCTCAAGTTCACGCATCGAGATCATCTCATTTCTATATCCCTCTTCCTCTTAATCTCATCGTCCCGGTTGAAAAATCGGTAGTTTGGTTTATTAAATCAATTAAATCAATTAAATGGACAAATTTCGTAACTCTCATAATTACATTATTGATTAAACGGCAAGAGAATCTATTATATACAGTATATATCAACGAAAATTAGACAGAGTAGCATCCCAATATAGAACAAAGTAAAATAAGTGGATCCCATCCTCACCCCACGGTTCAACAGTACAACTTGATCGGGCGCTAGATGGCATATCCGAACTGATCTCCATAGTTGTTGTTAACATTATCTTGACTCCATTCTGGGAATTGTTGACTGAAAAGTGGTTCAATCGTTGTCGTAGGAGGATTATGACCAGGCAGTGACCATTCTGGAATTCTTTGATACCTTTGTTGACTGGGGGGAGATGGTTGGTATATTTGGCGATGAAAGGGCGGTTCAATCGTCGGCATAGAATTATGATTAGGCAGTGACCGTTCTGTAAATTGTTGATGCATTTGTTGACTTGAAGGAGATGGTTGACACAATTGTTGGCGAGAAGGGGGCTCAAGAGTTGGCGCCGGAGGTTTATGATGGGTTCGAGGCAATTCTGCAGGTTGTCGATATACTTGTTGCCTGGAACGAGATTGTTGATATATTGGATGATGATTACTTTGTTCAATCGTCGCTGGAAAAGTGCAATCGGACACTTGGTGGTTCGTTCTGTTTTCCGTTTCAGAAGGAAAATGGGTATTCTGCGGCCCGGGGACCCCTAGCGATGGATTGCCATATTGGTGCTTCAGCGGCAAGGAGCTACTATATGGTGACTGTTGGGGGATTGGGTGATTTGGCTTCACCACCTGGCGACTATGTGTGGTGGCATATTTTGATTGATGATAACTGCTAGCGTGTGGCGTCGATGTGGCAGTCATGGCTTGTCCTTGGTTGTACCCATAAATTTCGTGATCTGAACCAGCGTAACTATCTTGCAGCAGGTCTGGACCAGACGGCGATGGAAATTGAACATCTCTAGACACTTCAGGGGTGATCTCAGGCGTAGTTGTGGTGTTTTGCTGAGTCTGGTGATCCTGTTGATTCGACTCGAATGTTTGGAAACTGGAAGTGGATGGGCTAGTTGGAGAAATTGCACTGGCGCTATTGTATCGCTGTTCATGCGTCTGCTTCTGACGCTTTGCCTGATCTGAGGGCCTGAGTTCAGGATCATCCGCTGCATGAGTTACCTTGCTGAGGGGTTGTACGTGTGGGGGTGATGCGGATGGTGATGAGGAACCCGACTGTGTTGAATCGGGCGTTGTGAGTTGCTGAGTTGCCTTGCTGAAGGGTTGTACGTGTGGGGGTGATGCGGATGGTGATGAGGATCCCGACTGCGTTGAATCGGGTGTTGTGAGTTGCTGAGTTTTCTCAGACCGCTTCCTGGCTTTTTTCAAAATTTTCTCCAATATCCTCGAAGCAGTATGAAAGTACCTGCAATCCCTCTCAAATAAGACGTCCCTGTGTGTGGAAAGATATTCGAATGGCTCATCTCCCTCGCGCTTCTTCTGGATTTCCCTTGCTACCTCCTTGATCAAGTTAAAATCATCATCATCACCATTGTCCAGGGTACCTGCGTCTAGTTGAAGCAAATATGTCAGCCCGTCATGTCAGAATTTACTGGTTGGGCAAGACTTACAAGGGCTTGAGGGCACTTGAAGATGAGGATACAGTATCTTGCGCGTCCAGTACCACTTTGCCAAGTTACGGAAACTTTCTGTGTTTCTTTCGGCATTTTCCACAACCCATGCCCATGCTTGCCATATTTCAGCTTGTGCCATGTCATTAGAACCAACTGATTGTATAGAGTTTCCTTGTTGCTTTCGTCGATCATTCTCACTTGAGATATCATTCATTATAGAAATTTCGCTCAACCTGAGATCGTTGAACTTCTTGTCGATCGCCTCAAAAATAGAGTCGTCAAAAAATAGGATCCTAAAGACAGAGTAGCGTTTCTTGGGGTCCTCATCGCACCGTGGTTTGCTTTGAATGTGCAAGTCACGTTTGATTTGGGTCCAGAAATGTTCTCGGCATACAGTACAGCTGAAGCCAGTAGTTTCGTCCTGCCGCTTGGTGCCCTTTCCGGGACACTCTTTGGGATGAGCGGTAGAATAGTTGTCTTTGTAGAGGACTATCTTGCAGTTATCGCATCGCACGCTAGTACCGTGATCTGCCTTCAAATGACCCCTAACACACCATATATCAGCATAAGTGTCGGTGATTCAATGTCATGCTACGTTCCCGCATCCAGGAGACGCATCAGTTTATGTGTATACGTACAAAAGGTGGTGAAAGCGCGTAAAGCGGCGGTGACACGATATAACCGGGCACCTTAGCATGTCCCCATCACCACCATCTCCACCCTCCTTGGCAGGGTTATCGTCACTCCCTCCAATGTCGTCGTCTTTGGCAGCTTTTCCACTCTTGTTGACGGAGCTGCGATCCACATCATTGGGTGTATGGTGAGAATCGCCACCATTGTCACCATTGTTGCTCTCTTCTGAGGGTGTGTCATAGTTTTCTCCTTGACTTTCGTCTTGATCATTGCAGCTGGACTCGTGTTCGTCATCGCAACATGCGTCAGCACTGATAATATGCCATTTAAGTATTTCAGAGATGGGGACGAATTGTCCCGATTCGTGAAATCCAGGGACAGATTTGGTCCGGAGGGCTACGAATATGTCCTCTGCGAGATGGCCTTGATGTTGCGGGAGCTCGTCTCGAATAATGTCTTGGATGTCCGTATCACTAAGAGCCTCGCGCTGCTCAGAGGGTGAGCTGTCTGAATTTGCTCTGCTAGGGTGAGGCATTGAATGACAGTCATCGTTGCCATCGCCAAATTCGCCATCGGCGTCGCGGTGAGCCGTGAAATCTTCGATCTTGTGGGAAATGAAGGGCGAACGAGATTGGAAAACATTCTGCACTTGACCAGTGCTTTGCTCTGGTGTTCTAATGGACTCGGCTTCAGAATTCACTTGTTGTGCGCAAGTATTCACATCCTCAGCATTCGCGGTATTCCCAGCAAAACTTGTGCCATAGGAGTTGGTATAACTCAACAAAGCTCGCCCCGCAACGTATGGCATATCCCTGTATGTTCTGGTTGCGCTTCGGAGACAAGGTTTGCCTTGCTTTGCGACCGCCGGAAAATCGAATAATGAGTTTTCCTGTCCATGACCACGTGGCTGAACCTCGGGGGATAAATTCTCGTGGATTGTTTGTAGGGAGCTTCCAAGGCACGGTCTAGTTAGTTGCGCAGTATACAAGGGGCTCCATTCAAAGGGCGATGATTCACGCTCGCTTGAGAAAGGGGTATATCTGTTGACATTGACCTCCTGGCCCATGAAACCAAAATCATTGGAAGTACTTCGCTTTCTTCGCAATTTGGCTTGAGGTGCAGTTTCTGAGATCGCGACTGCCCGAGGGACAAGAACAGGAGAAGATTTGGCATTCTCCTTAGCTGCGAGGGATGATTCAAGAGCCCCGAAACTTTGTGTATTGCGCTTGTGAAGCTCGGCTGACGCGGTCGACACTGCAGAACCAGATTCATCACTCGAAGCAACTGCACCCCTATCGACCTTGTAGGGGAGTGAGCTTTGCGCATCGTACATTTCAATCAATTGGGGGACAGCCCTTGATCGATATTCGTTCACGTTCGACCTGAGATCCTTGGCGCTTGTTCGCTTCCGAAGAATAGGAGCGGATAAACCAGAGTCTGAGCATCGTATCCCACCAGCCTGTCTTAAGCATCGGCTGATATTGGAGTGTCCTGCCACCAATGACTGATCTAACGGGGTGACATTTGTGTCGGATAAGGGCGATAACTCTGCGCCGTTGGAAACCAAGAGCTGCACAATATCAAAGTGATCATTGTGGGCGGCGCAGTGCAGTGGGGTCCATTGATATTGTGTCTTGTACGAGGGATCTGCCCCATCCAAAATACATCGCTGGGCATCGTCAACATGACCGCCGGCTGAAGCTTGATAAAGCTTGACCCCCAGGTTGTCGTTGGAGATATTCTCTTCCAGGGATGGCACTTGACTCCGAACCGAGATGGTCGACTTCGACGAGCTTGCAGGGTATGCCGAACGGCGTTTGATGGCAGGAATCCCCAGCTCTAAGAAACTTGCTGCTGTGGTGGAGAGTCGACCACGACTTGAGATTGTGGTGCTTGTTGAGGTTGAAAACCTGCGGCTGTTGGAGATTGAAGAGCTACCATAACCCGAGGTGGTGTTGCTCGAGGCGGACGAAGTTGAAGCTGTTTTCTTGTGAGACATCAGGATGGGAGAAGGGGCTATGCCAACTACTGATGGCAGGATAGTAGTCGACGACGGTGACGTTGATGAATCGGTGGTCTCGACCACTGGATCTGCTCCCCTTGAATGTGGTGTTGGCTTGAGATTGGCGGCGTCCAAATCGTCACGCGGAGATGAGAGGTGTGTAGATTCGGCATGGTTCGAATGAAAGATAGAGTCAAAGAGGGGCGGGGAGTCGAGGTCGACAGTCAGAACCGGTGGCTCGCTGAGGGAAAGAGTAGATGGACGTTCGAGTTCGGAGGGTCGAGTTGTGGATGGCTTCGGAGATGTGGTTTTGGATCGACAGTAAGATGAAAGCCTTCTTGTCGACTCGACGAAAGTAGCAGCAAAGCTATTTCGATTGGATCGAGAAGGAGTTTGGGCGTATTCGGAACTGGTCGTCTCCAAATCAGCTTTTCGTTATGTTGTTGGGCAATCTTTCACACTTACGCGGGTTCCCTATGGGTGAGATGCTTCCTCATGCTGCGCCAGCGGCCTTCCATGCTGGCATGAGGATGAGGACCAAACGACTCGGTTGGAAGGTGAGTAGTGTGGGTAGTTTGCAAAGTGTTGCTCGGCGGTCAAGACTGCCTTCTCTCGGACTCGGATGCTCTTGAGGAGGAGTTGAGGGGGTCGTGGAAGAGTTGAGGAAAGGGAACGGGAAAGGGAATGGGGATGGGGATGGGGAAGCATTTGTAGAGCAGAGGGAGGGCCCTTCCCGGAAGTGCCCATTGGGCGAGTGAGGGCGAGGGTGTCCATTTCTCGAAAATGTGTGTGACGAACGATTGATGATTCTTGTTCTTGGGTTTTCACCATGAGGGGGATAATTGTGTAGACCCCCCTGCCCTCAAGGACTCCGGACCAGGTTTCTCCCCCCAACGAATCCTTGTGCAAGTCAACGTTCTAACCCAACGAGGCTCTGGTGGAGTTTGTAGCGGGGCGGATTTACCTCCAGAGTCCAGCTTGGGGTTGGTTTCTCTATGTCGGGTGTTTTCATGTGAGTGGAGTGGTAAGGTGGAGGAGATGAGGGCAGCGAGGGCAATTGAAGATCACCAAGGGCAGCGAAGGCAATTGAAGGTCACCCAGGCAGTGAAGGACCACCACCTGCACCCCGACGGCTGCTGTCACCCCTGCAGTAGCGTGGCCCAAACTCCCCAAATACGAGTAGATCCAGCCATCAAGCATAACATTAAAACGACCTCAGGAGTGTCACTCCAAGAACCCACGACATCATCACGACTTCCAGCTTTTCCATCTCTCAGAGAGTGCGTTCGATTTAGGAACCGACCTCGTATCGGTTGCCAAGGTATACGGATGATAAATATAAACACGGCAAGAGTAAGTAAGACATGAAACAACATTTTTGCACCTCTGATTGTCAAAATGGTCGAATCGGCAACGTTTATCAGACAAGCGTATTGACCTGCGAGTCTCGCAGCAACTTGCGATATATGGAGATTGACCGTTCGCGAGCGACGCCTCCCTTCGAAATCCCATGTCATGACGCCAGAATCCACCTTTCTTCTGCGTCCAGGTTGTGGTTGGTCAGAACAGGCAAGCAGGAGAAGCTTGAAAACTTTAGTCGGTTTCGGAAAGTGCCCGCCACGGCAGTAAAAAGCTCCACCAAGGCATGGCAATCTTGCTTTACCTATCGTGGACGTTGTGGGTCGCTATGGCTGGTGTGATGGATATAATTGGCTATATCAACAGCGACAACAATTTTTATTGGATGCGTCGTCTCGCTTCAGCCACAAGGACCCACAACATCCGCTACAGAGCTTGAGCTTCGGGATAAACTGAATTTTGGCCCAGGGTTCCCAAAAGGGTTTTTGGGAAGCGGGCGGGGAGCCGCTGCGATGGCAGAAGTGGGTCGACAACAAGCATCCATGTCATGTTCCTTTTCCATCCATTTCTGGAGGGCTGAGGAACGAACGGCCTCGGACGGCCTCGGACGGCCTCGCAGGGATAGGGGTAGGTAGTAGGCACGCTTCGAAATGCACTCACTCGAAATGCCATCGGATACGGAGGTACGTTCCAAGATCGACGAGAAAGTCACACCAAAAATGATTCTTCTTTTTGAGTGAGGAGGTGGGCCCTCCACAGGACGGAATGGACAAGCGAACGGTTTCTTTCAAAGGAAAGCAAACCGTGAGCACCTCCAGTGATGACTGATACCCCTATCCTATCTTCAATCACAGCCGCCACACGGAATTAAATCAGTAAGAGGTACCGTACCTACTGAACAGAAAGTCAGAGACAATGGCTTTCTAACGATATCATTCTGGTATAATGTATAATGTATTGTGGTTACCTACTACGTCCGTACATTCGAGATGTCTGCTGTTGACTATCGTCAACGGCAGGCCTCCCTTCCCTTTTGCCCCTCCCCGCCCGAGATTCCGAGATCCCCTTCCAGGTTCACGAGCCAGCTAAGAAATACAAACCTGGGAACTTGGGAAAAGAAAGTTCGTCTGATAGGTGCGCCAGGTACCCACAAAAAAAGGGTAGCTTCGGCAACAGCCATCACTTTGTTCGGGGCAGCACACAGTTTGGACGCCGTTTAAGTGTGCCCAGCTTAATTGTCAGTGTTGCGTTGGCCATACGGGATGTGAGGGTCGACTTGGGTGTTGCTCCCTCTACTGAGGCACACCTCACTCAAGCCATAGCCCAAATGAATTTCTAACCTACATGCTAATCTACATTTTTGTGAGAGGGTGATTATGGGTATACCCGCTTTGCTTAGTTCCGTCAAATCATTCTGCCACTCTCAACGGGCGTGGTTCCATCATCGAGCTAAGCTAGACAGACTGGAGCTTGTTGAGACTAAGCAAGCGAGCGAGCTTGGAGGCCTCCTGTCACTTACTTACCTGCAGAAGCAAGAGAAATGATTGGACATGTTGGATGGTAAATAATGCTCTTGGAACGGAATTTCTTTGGGTGAGTCGGAGAGTTCGTATATAGACATCTATCTCCCCTTCTCTTTTCTTCATCACCTCCCTCCTCTGTTCTTCATCACCTCCCCTCTTCTGTTCCTCGTCATCTCCAATTCGCCTTACTCTTCTTCTTCACCATCTCAAATTCATCCTGTTCTTCCTCTCCCATACTATCCCAATCTCATACTCTCGAAATGTCTACACCCACATACGCGCCTATAACCGTCATCCACAAGCGAGCACACTCCTACTACTCCCGTCAAGTGCTCGTCCCCATCACCTCACCCCCAAAAATAGCAATGAAGAATCTCCGCTCCAATCTCATAAACGAAGGTCTACTAAAAGACCAATGGTACCACCTCAACATTTTCTCCCTCATCACGGTCGAGATAGCTCGACCTTCACCAGTGAGACGACTCCCACTTCCTCCACTCTTCTCTCAAAAAGTCAGCTCCTAAACGTCGTCAAGAAACAAAACTAACAACCCACCAGTCCAGCATCCAAGACATAGAATCCAACACCCCCACAACAATAATCTACCTCTCCTCCTCCCACCCAAACCCCGAACTAACAGCCGCCCTCCGCAACCCCTCACATACCCCCAACACATCAACAATCCATCTCCTCGGTCGCTTCGTCATCCCCTCGTCGAGTTATCAAACCCTTCTCGACGAGACGGTAGGAGGTGCAGGGACCGGGACCGGGACTGGTAGGCACAGAGAAGCAATGCTTGTTCGTCGACGTACTACGATTTGGGGATGGACAGCTCTTTTGGGTGCGGGAATCTCGGGGTCGGTGGTTATTGGTATCATAATAGGATATGCTACTCATGACCGGAATGCGGGGTTGACGACTATGGGGGTTTTTGTTGCTGTTGTGGCGTTGATTGAGGCTTTTTTGATTTGGGCTGAGGGGCATAGCTTTTTGTGATTTTTATTTTATTTGTGTATCTGTTGTGTTTAGATGTTGGATGTTAGACCTTTGATGGTGTTTTAGAAGAGGTGTGGGGTATTGTGGGATATGTTTGTTTTTTGTAACGGGGACTTGGTAGATTTAATAAGCGAGTTCTTTGCGTCACTTCTTCTTCTTACGCTCCTTTGTCTTTGGACTTTGAATTCAATTCTCCTCTCTGCATCTTGCACATGATTTTTCTAATGAATATCTACTATTCTAAACGTGTTTGTTTCGTGGCTACACATATATACTAGTAAGCAGTAAATAAATAAAACTCAACACCAAAAGATCTTATCTTCCCTAACAACAACACGTGTAGCATAGGTATGGATACACAATGTGCTTGGGTCGCAAATTGTCACAGTGATTTTTCTTGAAAAATCCATCATGAATAATTCATTTTACTTCACAATACCTTCCCAATGCGAAGCGTATGAAACCTCATCAACCACACTTCTTCCCCAGCAGTCCTAAGGATTATGACTATTTACCATCAATACACACCCTATTATCGAAGTAAAATAACTCTTTCTACAAACTATACTTATCAAACTCTAAATATTAAGAGGTGTAAATTCCTACCTATGTCTCGTCTCCAATTTTCGAGAAGAAAGACTTCTCGGATATACTAACTCACTATCATCCACGATATAACCCTGTTGACAAAACACTCTCACATACTTTTAGATTTCCTCTGAAATTTACTGTCGAACTGGACCTTACCTTCGAATCACAAAGAAGGATTCACTTCTTTTCTTCTTTCTACCCTCCTCGATTGGGGGAGAGCTAGCGATCGTGTCAAAATCAAATAGCAGTCTAGAACTTCTCTCCTTTATTATTATTCACGTATCATTACTTTACTTACTCATACCAAAACAGTGAATAAAGCGTCTCCCCACTCATTTTCTTAAGCTAACTTCTTGATATCAACGGGACGAAGGGTAAACATACTCCTACACAAAAACCCGGCAAAGAAAATGTAAGTGTGGAAGGTCAGTGCAGGAAGAAAGCTTTAAATATACAATGTTTGATTATTAATTAGATTGTATATAGAATACCTTCTTACTATAATCCCTTAGTCTTTTCACTCCACGCCTCATTGCCTTAAAGATATCATGGACACAAAATAACCAAAACAAAGCATCTAAACCAGTCCCCCATCTAAATCCAGTCTTCTATAAAAAATCCACAACAACTACATACCTAATTCCAAACCCATACATCCCACAACCCCCCCCCCCCCCCCAATAAAACCCAAACTTCAAAGTACCTATACCAAACCCATCCATAAACTAGGTTCGAAAAGGACTTCCTACCCTCGTTTTCGAACCACGCGCCTGAAGTATATAGGTATTTTCACTTTTTCCAACCACCCACCCAACCCATATCAACGAAACCCATTGCCCATAATTTATCCCTCCTCCCTCCTCCCTCCTCCCCTCAACAAGCAAGACATCAAAGAAATCTTGCCGTCGAAAAAAACTTCACCGTCAATTCAAATTCCTATATCCATATCTCTATCCATATCCACAACTCAACACAACCTAAACATAAAAACACATCCCGGAAGACCAAGAAGCCCATCTAATTCCCAAATGTGAAGCGGTTTCAGGGAAAGTTTTCTTAGCCCCCTCCTGTATTCTGCTGCGGTACCTCTCAGTCTTCATTCCAAAGGATGATTTTGTTGTTTCATGGTCTATAGCCACTCCAAGCTTCCGCATTACCACATTTTATGCTCATCTTTTCCCAAGTCTTGTTGGTGATGCCTAGTAGATAGGATGCCTTCTTTTTGGAATTACTGGTTGCTGCCTCAAGAGAAACGGGTAAGTCAGAGGTCATCAAGTCACACTCTTAAAACAGATACAGCATCACCAAACTCAAAAATCAGAAGAATCAAGAAAGTGTGTATGTTATTGTTCTATGCACAACGCTCAACTGCTAATCAGTATGCAATGCTCCCGAGCCAGACAAGAAAAAAGAAATTTGGCAGTATAGGGGGGTATATGAAGGGGCTGTAGTCTCATTTCTCCACTTTCTCCACCAAAACATGATTCCTTAGTCGAATATTCTTCGCTCTCAAGGAATTTCCCCTCAAGAAGAAATCTTGACCTTCTCAAGCGCACCCGCAAGCTCATCATCGATAACCGGATCCTTTTTGTTCGCCACAACCGGTTCATCCTCCCGCACCTTCGCATCAGCCTCCACCTCTCTTTCAGCAAGCTCTTCCAACTCCGATTCCTCTGCCTCCTCCTCGTCTTCCTCCTCTTCGTCATCGCTTTCGAGATCACTGAGACTGTCAACACCCCAGTCATCCTCCACAACCACATCACCAGCGAGATTCTCCTTTCGCTCATCGAGAAGATCTCTCAATGAAGATAGCGCCGAGTCTTCTTCCGAGAACTTATTACCGTTAAGCTCAATCTTCTTCAAAGCAGGCAATGAAGATTTAGCAACTCGTGCGAAAACTTCCAATCCAGTGGCGTTGATATCATTATACTGCAGACGCAAAATCTCGAGTTTCTTATTCTCTCCCTTCCCAAGCGAATTCGCGAAAGCAACCGCACCCTTAGAACCCAACAAGGAATCACCAAGTCCAAGTTCTTGAATCTCAGTCCATCCACTAACGACACCCGCCAATGCTCTCGAGCCCTTAATCGTAAAGGTATTATCTTGAAGATCAAGAGTCCGAATTCCCTTCGCATTCCCGAGACCCTTTGAAAGGAGCTGTTCAATTCCTTTTGGTCGAATTCCATTCTGAACCATCTTCACCACCTTGACACCATTATGTAGACTGTATGCCTTAGCCCAGGCCTCCATACTGCCTGCCTCAAGTCGGTTGCGACCACAGATTACAGTCTCGAGATTGGGGATTGTGGCATCGGTTTTCTTGGCTTCGACCTTCTTTGCGTGGAGAACGGAGAGGGCATCGGCAATTTCGATTCCTGCATAGGGACCAAGACCGTTATTGTTGAGGATAAGGTGTTGAAGAGGGACATGAGATTTGAGGAATTCGACAAGAGGTTTCACAGTCTTGAGACCGAAGGCGTTGTCGTTCAGGTTGATAGTGTGGAGTTTAGGTAATAAGAGGAGACCAGTAAGGAGGGCAGAGATGGCTTTGGGGATTTCATCCAGGAGGCGACCTGTGAATATATCGGCGAGGTTTGCTATCTTTACGCGAAAAATGTCAGCGATGAGGGGTTAAAGAATGGAGAAAGCGGTGGGAGATGTACCTGTAGGGTTTTCTTGGTTGCGAGAACCTTTCCTATAGCTTCGCAGGCCTCTACGCCCAAGGTGTTGCCGAGTAACCTAACTTCCTCCACATTGTCCATCTCCACAAGAGGCTTAATGTGCGCTTCGACATCAGCGGCGGTATCGAGCTTCAAGCCCTTCCCCTCGAGGGAGAATATCTTTGAGGATGCCATGGTACTTTGACTGTTCGGCGAGAATGAGAGCGGGGATAGATATGCAAGAGCGGAAGTACCTAGGTAGTGTCGTGAGAGTTGATGCAAGGTCGCGATGCAGATGCAGGTGTTTCTGAGACCTTGGTGGGGGTTTTGTTTGGGTGCGGGCAGGATTGTCAATACACCGGAAGCGGCTGCACAATTTATCCGTGGGCCGAGTTGATTGGCAATCGGCTGGGTGCAGGTGAGCTTCAATAAAATCCATCCACTCCCAATTCAACCTCAATCTCGCAACTCTTGAATGTTCTATTACCAAAGCCTTCAAATCGCAGACTCAAAAATGGCCTCCCAATCCATCTCCATCCGTATGTTCCCCTCAAAACTCAATTCAATTCCTCCCTAATGCATCCCATAGCTACCGCCACCAGCGCAAACCCACCTGCAACCACCCAAGCCTCAAACCCAAAGGTACCTTCCCCTCCGCTTCTTTTCCAATCAATCTCCTAACGCATTACTTTTCACTAGCCATGCTGCGTATGCAAAGACGAGAAAGCCACCCGCGACGAATGCATGCTCTTCAGCAACGCTAAAGATCCCCAGAAGGACTGCGCGACTACCATCGATAAATACAAGAGCTGCATGGCCGGGTTCGGTTTCAACCTTCCCTAGGTCACGGCGATAATAGAGGATGGGAAAAGAGAATGTTACAATGTATAATCTGGTGTATTACAAATCTGTACAGAAGGAATTATTGGCGTAGCATTTGGGGTGGCGTTTGGGTTATACAATATGGTGTTTACTAGGGATTGGCGTAAAATAGACACTCCAAAATCGCTGCTCTTATATTATGGTCAATTGGATTGAGAGACGAGGGTTGGAAAGCAATTCTTGGTACACGGCCGATTTCAGAACATGAATTGGCCTAGCTGTTGTTCAGATGCCCCACTGGGGATTTCAAATCCATAATCACACCATATTCCACATTCTCACACTCCCAATTTATGTCTTTGGAAAAAGTTCATATTAAATGGTATCATCACAATCCCGCAAGCACACTCTGAATCCCCACACTTCCCGAATCATCTCTCCTCACCAAGAAAGCTCTAAAATCCGCCTTCTGTAACTTCCTCCCCGCCGCACCTCCAGTTTGGAAATTCCTAGACCTTTCCCGCAGAGCCTCCGCTGGAATGATGAAGAAATTCCCAATCTCGCTCAGCAACTCCACTCCTGCCTCCGCGTCCTTGGACAGAGGCCAACTCTTCAACGTAGATACATATCTAGACATATCTTTCGTCACCATGAGACCACCAGTAGCGTTGACTTGGAACTTTTTGAAATGTTCGAAGAGGAGGTCACGGATCCCGAGAGCGAGCTCGGAGCTGAAAACTTCCAGATTGTGACCGTCGATTGCTTGGGATGCTGCGATGGCTAACTTGTCAAGGAAGGTGCAGATTGTGCCGCATGTTGCGGTTTGTAGAGTCTCGAGGTATCCGGGGACACCACGAGATCCATCGAGTTCGCTGTCCTTGGGTCGGAAATCTGCTTTCTTTTGGCCTGCTAATAATCGCGTGACCCAGTTGAGTACGACTGTGATGGTGCTTCGAACAATATTGTTCGTTTTCGACTCGATTCTCTCCACGGCAGATTTCGCTTGTAATTCCATTGCTCGTCTTACTGTTGTATTCGACTCTGCTAATTTAATTAGAACAGTGTTGATGAAGCGAGACATGATATTGGTGATTGTGATGGCTGGCTGCAAGGAAGGTAGATAGGTGATATCTGGCTCAACCTTGACGTTTTCTTGAGATAATGACATATCTGCTGCAGCATCCAATGCTGTCTCAATATAGACCTGGCCCATGCTGGTTAAAAGCAAGTTGAGCAAAGCCGAAACATCCTTTGGAGTATCACTTCCGCTACCAAGTTCAAGTGCTCGTCGAACACCCTCGGCTAACCACTTGAGCATTCGCTTGGCATTTGGAATACTCAACAATCCATCCTCATCACTGACTTCAATTTCATTCTTCGCGTTATTATCTTGATCTCGAAGACCCGCAACTCGTATCATCATAGCCTTTTGAGTGGCTGTGAGTTCAGAGGAGTCCAATCGATCAATATAAGCATCCTTTGCTGTTGACACTAATTGAGCTCCCTGTTGTGCTAAAGATGCCATGAATCCTGTGGGTGCCTTCTTCCGCCGCGAGTGGTATATTGTGAATTTGAACAGCAGCGAGGATGACAGTTCTTCTAAACTCTTCCTTTCTCGCTCTATGTATGAGTTTCCGACCAGATACGGGACAAATAACTCGTCTAGCTGCTGATCGAGACTCAAGGCGGTTTGAGCTGAACAAGCTTCTGGGTGTTCTGTTAGACCATGGGCTTTGAGATCTTCTATCAGGTTGTTGATATAACTTCGCGAGGCATGTAGTGATCTCAGGAACGCCAGAGAAGAGATAGTATCGGCCTTTTCCAGTACCATTTCCAATCGTTGTTGGATGGATTGTTGAAAGACTCTTTGAATAAATTTGGTCAAGACCACTTCGTAATATGGAAATGCTCTTTTGATAATAAATGATTCGTCCTGCATAACAACCCGAATCTCATCGACAAGCGATTGCAAACTAGGCTCGACGCCCGGTGGATCAGAATCAGGATCTGCTAGTCGTTCCCAGGTTTCATTGTCCGTTGTCACTTCATCAGTAATTAATTGACTTCGATCAATAAAAAACTGATGTTGATTGACAAATAGAGCAACGACACTTGATCCTCCATTGAAATCGTGGAGCACTTTTGCGCATTCTAACATGTCGTCAAAGTTCTGCCTTCGATAGCTGTCGTCGAATTGCTTCAACAGGTCTTTCTCCAACGTTTCCGAGAATTTCTCTATCAGTTCCCTCGTGTTATATCCCTTATACCCAACAACTCCATTCGTGACACCATTCGTTCTTTTTGAACCATTTGTCTGCGCCCACGATGAGGGATCTAACCTCTGGCTCATTCTCATAAGCTGTCGAGCAATAACAGCACATCGTACTTTGTTGTCTCCACTGCCCTGCCTTCGTATCATATCCTCTAGTGATGTGAGTTGTCCAGCTTCACTAACTTCAATCCAGCATTGTATTAAGAAATTGGCGTCCTGCGCGCGCCTTCGTTGTTTGTCCAGGGCTTCCAATTTCTCTCCAATCTGCACCGCAACCAGGCCACCTCCATCATTGTTTCGTCCGCTGGTATCATTTCCATTTGCTCCATTCGGTTGATTCAGGGCAATATCAAGCCTCTCGTAAGAATCTATAGATTCGTCAAGCTTCCTTCCTAAGGTATCCAGTGTTTGATCATGCTGCACTTCAGCCCGTCGTACAGAAGTGAGGAGCTCTGTTTCGTTTTCTCCCAATTCTTCGGAGAGAGTCGCAAGCTGTGCAAGGGCGCCTATCTCCTGTTAGACGTTGATCGAGTAATGAGGGAAGGGAGCGCATGCTTTCAAAAGTCCGGATGAGAGGTTTCGGGTCGAAGGCTTGCTGCGCTGGTCCCGAACGTCGATTTGCAGGTACTGCACTTTCTGCGAGATCTTCTACGAAGTCTCTGACTATGAAATCCTTATTCGAGAAGTTCTCCAAGGTAAAGCTGGGTCCTTTGGGAAATATTGACCGGGTGCTTCCCCCGCCAACCGTGTTCAAAGACATTGTCGACTCGAATTATCTGCTAGCAAGTTTGTACTACATCGAGAGGCATGGGTGTTCATATGCCATTCGAGGGTGTAACAGAGGCTCGTAGGAAGTGGTGTATGTGAATGTGATGGTGTTGAGTGGTTTGAGGTTGAGAGCTTCCACGCATCGCTCGAAGCTCAGCCCTCTTCCGGGTGCGTGGCCTTGCCACAGCCTTCTTACACTCGACCGACCTTGGAAAAGTTATCAGACCAAACAACTGGACCACAACACCAACTTCACACTCTTTTCATCCAATTTTCTTTTTTATCAAATAGACATTCTTCCTACACCTTCCTAATATGCCGGTCGCGAAACGAGAAACCGCAATCTATCGGCGCGATGCAAAACTGAACCACAACTTGCTGACGGTCGAGGAACGGGAGAAGCTCTTAGAGGTATGTACTAATTAAGTCCAAACGCTTTTCTAGTCAACACCTCTAGGCTAACAATTTCCATAGCCTTTCCTTCCAGAGCCGCCGAAACGATCCTCGAAATCGAACAAGAACGGGCTTGTGAAGAACCTGCCGGAGGCTCCTGAAGATACCCATACCGTAGCTCCCATCCGCGCGTTTCTAAAGAACCAATTGCATGCCCTTGTTTTCGCCATAGTTCACACTTTCTTCTCCGTCTATATACGTTTTCGCCAGGCATACCATAGTGTGAAGGATCGCATATTCGCGATTCTATATTACCACCACCGAACGCCAGAGCTCATTCAAAAGGACGTGAAAGCGTTGGAACGGTTGCCGGAACATATAAGTGTTATATTGAAGCTTGAAGATGGAGGCCGGGGAGGATCTGGATTAGAGGCTCTCGTAGATGAAGTTGCGGAAATATCAGCTTGGTGTGCTTGCATTGGGATACCCACACTTTCAATTTATGAGAAAACTGGTATGTGGCAAAACTTCTATTAAACTTGAGTACTTTTGCTGACTTCATGAAGGCATCTTGAAAGCATATCTCCCAGCAACCCACGCGGCCATAAAACGAAAACTCTCTTCCTATTTAGGACCACAACACCCAGCACTCTCACTACGCGCTCCACACATGGCCCCCGTGCAATCAACCTCTCCCACAAGCGAGAACGTCCCAGAAAAGAAGCTATCCGTGATCCTTCTCTCCGTCGAAGATGGTCGAGACTCCCTAGTCGACCTCACTAAAACACTCACAGACATGTCCCAACGAGGAAAAATCTCCACCAAAGACATCAACTCGGAACTCATCAACGCCGAAATCTCAGAAAGTGTAATGGCCGAACCGGATCTCTTGGTACTTTTCAGTCCCTCCGTTGAATTATCGGGCTACCCACCATGGCAAATCCGACTCACAGAAATCTTCCACGTCCAGGATAATCAAGGGGTGGGTTACCAGGTGTTCTTGCGCGCGCTGTACAATTTCGGAAATGCGCAGATGAGATTCGGTAGGTAGTTAAGTCGAGTATAAAAGAAGATTAATCTACTTTTTGAACAACTTCATCTCCCTTGCTTGCCCATCCCATGTGTAAACTGGACCGGTCCCAACGTTATAGTTGTAGTAGTTCTCGGTTCCTCCTTTTATCATTGCTTTTCGAAAGGTGATGTTGATTCTACCTCCGTCCTCGGCGTTTTTTCCCGTTCTCTTTGGAATGCAATGGAGCCAGTTTGCTTGTGTTTTTCCTTTCATGAGGATCATGTCTCCGCTTGCTAGTGGTAATTTGATTGGCTTCGTTTCTGGTGGTTTTGGTGCGTTGTCGTTTGGTGGGATTGGTTTGTGCTTCATGAGAAAGTCTCTTCGGGCACCAAGGGAGAAGGAAGCAATGGCTGGGAGGTTTCCTAAGAATCGCTCATCGTCACTGTGGTATGAGATACTATCTGAACCCGAGGCATAGTAATTGACGAGACAGAAATTGAATGTGCAACCAGTAGCTGCTTCGGTTGATATTCGAAGGTCGTCCAAGCATTTGGGAATAGGTCGGGGTGGGTATTTGGTGTAGTTCTTATCGTTCAACACATTCTTTCTTGATTTTGCGTCAAGAACATCTCCAGTCTCGTTGAATTTAGACGTCTCATCTAAACCAAACACAGTTGTGTATCTAATTATGGGTTATCAAATGTTTTACTACGCTTTCAAGAAAGGAAACATACCTGGGGGTTTTTATTCTTGTCTCTATTCCTCCCCTCTTAATATCATATTCCACTCTATAGAATGGCAACTTGGAACGAAGGAATTGGAAGATCTGGCGTTCCAGATACTTTGGAATGTAGGGTTCAAAGTAGAGAAGATCAAGGTCGGCTTGATCGTTGATTGCTCTTCCAATTGTTGAAGGCAGGGATTTCAATTCCGACTCCGTGGACTTTGGAAAATGTGATATTGGGAAAGGGTATGTTTGATGTTGAGAGAATTGTATCTTTCAAATAGTTAGCTCAGATTTCCATTTCGAGATAGTATCTAGTTATAAGTTACTTCTTCTGAGACTGCATCTTCACCCTCTGCTTGCGGAATAGTCATTGATGATTCTGTATCATTGGCCTTTATCTTTTTTGCAGGCGGTTTGAAGAAAGAATCGATCGTTCTCTTCTTTTCAGACATCTTGGGTAATTGAACTGGAAATTGAAGTTGTGAGACCTTGAGGTAGAAACAACTACTTTGAGACTTACAACAGCCTCGTCGACGTCATGACCCAATTACAGGCCCTGGCGCAAACCCCATATTTCATTTTCAGCCTCGTCCACAAAACCCCAATTTGACTCACCAAAAACATCACAAAACCCATACCCTCAGATCAGCATGAAGCCATGGCGGTAAATCTCTACAAGCCCCCCTGTCTCCCTTCAGCCTCATTCTAACCTCATAATAGGACAATACACCCATAACCCCAAACTCGACCGCCGATTTCATGTCTCTCCTCCGTCCCCCAATCGTCCGTTCCGCAACCGCAGCCCTCGATCGTACGCTCTTCAACAAGACTTTCCCTATTTCTGCCGTCAGGATAAGCAATATTAAGAATATCTCCAAGATTAAGACGGGATTGGAGCAGAGTCGGGAGATCTTGAAGTTGGAGAGATTGACGAATGTGCGACCGGATCCTAGCTCTACTGCGAAGGGGGCGAAGTGTTTATTGTTGAGGCCGGAGGTTAAAGTTGGTGGTATGTTAGGATATTCGTATGGAGGGAAGATTACCTGGTGTTAATTTGTGGTAGATCCCTCTACATGGAGTCATTATTTACAAGAAGCGGTTAAGAGCGAAGATGTGGGGGTTGTGGAATACGATTTGAAGCTGGATTATGAGTACTGGACATATCGTACGTATGTGGAATTATTGAAAGAAATGCCAAGAAATCTTCTAACTATTTTTAGTTGATGTCATGACTTCTTTACTACCAGAAGATGCATTAGGAGAAGTCCCAGTTGGATTCGCTATAGTCGGACATGTTGGTACTTCTTACCTCTCCCCGCACCAGGTCCTGAAATTAACACAAGACCAGCCCACCTAAATCTTCGAGACGAATACCTCCCCTACAAACACGTAATTGCCGAAGTTCTGATAGACAAAAATCCCGGAATAAAAACGGTAATCAACAAAATCGACGACGTTGGAGAAAAATCTGAATTCCGAACTTTCTCATACGAAGTTCTCGCAGGACCAGATGACATGAAAGTCGAAATATCAGAAGGAAATTGCCTCTTCCGATTCGATTATTCAAAAGTCTATTGGAATAGTCGTCTTCAGACCGAACACAAGAGACTTGTGGATTCATTTGAGAAGGGAGAGGTGGTTTGTGATGTTATGGCTGGAGTTGGGCCTTTCGCTGTTCCGGCGGGAAAGAAGGGGGTCTTTGTTTGGGCGAACGATTTGAATCCTGATAGTTTTGAGAGTATGAAGGATGCTGTTGTGAAGAATAAGGTATGTCTACTCCCGATTTTTGTTTCATTTAACACCCGTGAACTTCTTTTCATGATGATTTAATATCACGAGGGTCGACATAACCACTTTTTGGTATTGATGAAAACCGCCTCCAGACAAGGCATTTTAATTTATCTCAAAATTATCACCCTTTTTTGCTTAACGGAACGATATTTTATAGCCACCAAGCTAATTATATCCCCAGGTCTCCAACCACGTCTACCCCTTCTGTCAAGACGGACACGCCTTCATCCCCTTCGCAGCCGACAACCTCCTCTCCCTAACCGCCTCCGCAAAAAACACCATCACCCTCCCCGCCAAACCACGTTCCCGCAACGCAGCCCCTACCACCCCCGCTTCAACCCCACTCACCCTCACCATCCCCCAAACAATAAACCACTTCGTCATGAACCTCCCCGCAATCGCCATCGAGTTCCTAGGCTCCTTCAACGGTCTCTATCACACCCATGAAAAGCTCTTCTCCCCACATACGGAAACTAAGCTACCTATGATTCACGTACACTGTTTTTCAACCAAGAGTGATGATAATGTCAAGGAGACGATTGAGATTTGTGAGAGGATTAGTAAGAGTCTTGGGTGGGTGGTGAAGCCGGGGGATGAGGAGTTGAGTGTGCATGAGGTGAGGGATGTTGCGCCGAAGAAGAGGATGTTTTGTGCTAGTTTTAGGTTACCTGCGGAGGTTGCTTTTAGGGAGAGGAGGAAGTGAAATTGAAGATTGATGGCAGGATGGCTTTTGAATTTCATCTCCCAATGGCTAAATAGGGGACATGTAGAAAAAGTTTTGACGGAAAGGAAGAGAATATCTGAAAGTGGATTTTGCTGCACATTGTGTGTTGGAAATCGATGATGCAAATCAAATGAACCTTACACTTCACAAATCGCCCCTCATTCTACTTACCAAAAATTCACCCAATAACCAAGACATAATTTTTACCCGTCTTGCTGCAATGCTTTCGAGATATCATTTCACGTAGTCATGATAGTATCAAGTAATCAATAGCTTACCACTAGTAACCCACCAGTAACCCACAGCTTGCTCGCCAATAATCCACGACTCACTTTTCTACGCAGTAAAATGCCCCTCAAGAAGTGTTCCAAGCCATCCCCCAATCAGAAGAAGAGCTTGGGTGGCATCAACGAATCATAGGGGAGAAAAGCGTATTTACATTTACCCACCCAATCACCACCCTCTTCTCCGTCACATGCATATTTCGTTGCATGTCGCAGTGGTAGTTGTGGTAGCTCAGCTACTACTACTCTAGCTAGCTCTCTTCAGTTCCACCTTATTCTCATCCATCTTTCAATTCCGCTCCGAGAAGAAATTACCTTTCGAACTTCACCCATCTCAGCTCTCATCCGCAAGCAATTTACAATAAACGCATCGACATGGGAATGAGATCAAGAATTTAGTTCCTCATTAAAAAAAGACTTCAGTAGACTCGAGACTTCAGTGTCGCAGTAAGCAAAGACCGAAAATCCTCCAAAGCTATCCTCATACAACAAACAAACAACATGACGTTTCTTTCTCTTCCACCAAGAAAACAGTAGCGTGAAAAAATCATGAAACTCATATCCGCATATTTTGAGTATCTTTCCCCTTCCCTAAAAAAAAAAAAAAACTCCCAGCAACCTGAAGACAAACACCTCCAATAAAACAAGGCAAGTATCGCTTAAACAATGTGGTGAGGTAGCCGGGAGAAGAAATATCAACGCAATTGACTCTCCTCCGCACTCTCGCCAACTTCGCATCCCTGCGCGAAGAAGATCCTCGCCGGAGCGTCATAATCATTCTCGATGCTGTAGAAATTGCCTATCACCAAAAGTTAACCCAAACCTCGGATCTTAATCCCCAGTCAAATCAGAAATAGGGGAAACATACCTCTGGGAACCTGCCACAAACCACCCTTACCAATGCGAAACTCAGTCTCATTAACACTAACCTTCACCCGTCCGTAGAAAACAAAAAACACCATCTGCATCTTCCTTGAATTTTTGGGTTTCTTTGACGTGCCCGGTGGCAAATCAACCATGCCCGAACCAAAAAATGGAAGTGTATGCGTCTTGGCAAACTTGAAAGTGCTATTTTTAACATCTTGCGTGATGATAGCCGCGTTTGAAAGTGCAATCTCATCCTCTCGTTCTTCTGTCTCGGCACCAGTGGGGTCCGCGGGGTCCCAATCCATGACATTTCCATAAATCTTGCCATTTTCGGTCTCCCAAGGCTCGGATAGCTCCTCTTCCTCTTCTTCGATTGAAGCGGCGCGACGTTTCTTTGATTTGTATTTTGCTCGTCCTGACTGTTTTTGTGCCTCGATTTCATCTGCGCGGACCACTTCCTTAATGCGTGGTAACATGAATTTGCCAAAATTATCTTCGTTCTCGTCCTTTGAATATTCAATTCTTTCGTTCTTCCAGTAGGCAAGAGGTTTAATCGAGTTTCGGCCAGAACGTGTCTGCTTAAATCCCGCACCGCCTTCATCTGGATTTTCTCGTCGAAGAATTACCAGCCCTCGATGACTCCGTGGTAGAGGGGGGCCACGTTTAACTTCTGGTGAATTGGCCTCGGGTATGACCGCTAGTTTGGACTTTTTGACCTTGGAAGCATTTTGAGCAGTTTTGGGGGGTTTTCCAGGACCGTTCTTTGCTAGCTCAGGCTCCGATACCTTCTTCTTTCCTGCTTTTTTCTGTGCTTCCGGTTCTTGCTCGGATTCGGAATCCTGCTCGGACTCCTGCTCGGGTTCAGGTTCGGGCTCGGGTTCGACTACTTTCTTTGGTCGGCCAGCTTTGCTCTTCTTCACCGGCTCTCTCGCAGGGTCTGCTGCTTGGTCGAGTGAGCGTCGCGCTCTCTTGGCTGGTCTGGAAGCTTCCCCTTCATCCTCTTGAATTGCTGGAGCCGCCGTCTTCTTCGGTCGTCCTCGGGCTCTCTTTGCTGGCTCTTCGGCTTCGGGTTCGGCCGCCTTGCGCTTTCCCTTTTTACTGAGTAGAGGTTCAGGCGTGGTGTCTTGTTCCTCCTCCTCTTCCTCGACAACCGCCTTACGTTTGCCCTTCTTCGATGGCCGCACTTCTGGTTCCGGCTCGGGTTCGGGGTCTGATTCCTGCTCTTCCACGACTTCTTGCTCCTCCTCAGCCTGGTCAGATTCTAGCTCTGGTTCATCGTCCTGACCGACATCCACCATTTGCAACGAGTCTTCCGCGTCCAGGATTCTTGTATCTTCCTCCTCCAGTTCGGCTGTGTATTCCTCGTCTATGCTTTCCTCCAAATCACCTGATTGCCTCAGCCCAGAGGGTTCAAGTCGAGTTGCACTGGCGAGTCTTGCAGCCTCTGCATGGGGTAATGCGGATTTCGCTCGTTTATTCGTTGCGACCAAGCTCTCGCTAGAATCACCTTCGTTGGTCGAGAAATCGAGTCTTCGTCGAACAGACGCGGATACTGACGCCGTTTTCGGAAGTGCTGTTGTTCCTCGATTTGGTGAAAAGACACCGCCAAAGGAGGGGTTCTTGCGTGCGGGAGATTGTAGGAAAGTCTTGATTGGGGAATTCGAACGTGGTGGTAGTCGGAAGTTTGCGCGTTGCTCGAGGACTTCTTCGGGTTCTGGAATCGTGCCTTTGTAAACATTAGCGCTTCACTTGAGAGACCCTAGCAGTAAATACACACTACCACCCATATCCATATCTTCCTCGCTTGAAAGTGTCCTGTTGGGGTATCCATTGGGTGTCTTGCCCTTTGTTGACTTTGCTGGGGAGGAAAATAACCCATCCATCGGTTCCAAGCCATTCTCATCGCGAATTCCTGTATCTGGCAGAGTAAGTCCAGTCTTTCTGGCATGGCATTAGCATATAACGCTTTTTGTAGTAACCGCATGAGCCTACCTTCCCCTGACTCCGAGATCAAACAGGTACTGGTTTTCATTCTTCTTGCGCTTGGGTTGCGCGACAGGTGCCATCGTGATATTGAATCGATGCGCCTAAGAATCGAGCGCGTTGTACACAAAACAGTGGGAAATTGGTATGGGAGTTTGACGGAACGGCCGAGCGAGGGGAGTCAGCCACACCTACATGCACGATAATACGCGTTGATTCTGTGGGTAGTTTATTGTTGTTGTGGTTGACGTGGGGTTGACTTTCCATCCGAAAGGGTTCGCGCGTCCGCTTCTGGGAAAGTTTGGCTGGATCCTGGCACGCCAAGACCTCATCTGCAAACGAACTCCACGTGATATCCCCCCCCCACCCCCTACCCACTACTTGCAGGACACCCTCCCGATATTTCGGAGCTTCTTTCGAAATTCAATTCTTTTCTCACAACTGGGTCTCATATAGCTTCCAATCGATTCGAAACCTCAATGCTTAGGTTGAATACTTTATAAAACCCCCGCAAGACAGAAGTGTTACGGCTGTACCTCGGCATTCACGCGTACTTTCTCGTCGCGTCTCTACACGTCTCCCCATCAAATCGTTCTCAACACCAAAAAAGTATTAATTTTTTGGACCAATATATCAACACCACACCACAACACCACCCCAACATGACAGACACAAAAATGGACGAAGATATCTCCCTCGAAACTCCTACCGAAGAAGTCTTCATCGCCCCCTCAATTCACCACGACCTTCTCCTCACCGGCGCATCCTACAACCACTTCTCCCCCGTTCCACCCTCCCTCCTCCCAACCCCAAATTCCGATCTAAACGCAGAACCCACAGCCGGCCCCCCATGTGCCCTAGGAGTCGACGAAGCGGGTAGAGGACCAGTACTAGGTCCCATGGTCTACGGGCTCTTCTACCTCCCCCTCCCCCTCTCCGACCCCCTCCTACGGCAAACCCACCACTTCGACGACAGCAAAGTGCTCACCCCCACCGTACGCTCAAACCTCATGGAAAAGCTGTGCACCCCCGAAACAGATCTCTACACGCAATGCGGATGGGCCGTCGAAGTGATGTCGGCGCGAGACATCGGGGCAAACATGATGAAACCGACGAGTACATATAATCTAAATGCTCAAGCGATGGATGCGACAATTGGCTTGATACATGGTGTTTATAGGCAGGGTGTTAATGTGAAGGAAATTTATATTGATACGATTGGGAATCCGGAGACTTATCAGAGGAAACTGGAGAAGATTTTCCCGACGGCTAAGGTTACGGTTGCGAAGAAGGCGGATAGTCTTTATCCTTGTGTTAGTGCTGCTTCTGTGTGTGCGAAGGTTACGAGGGATGCTGCGCTTGAAGTACTATATGAGAGTTATGCGTCTAAGAAAGATGGAGATGAGGAAATGGGTGGGACGAAAGCACCGGAAGAGGCGTCTTGGGGGTCGGGATACCCTTCTGATGCGAGGTGCTCGGGGTGGTTGAAGAGGAATATGGATCCGGTGTTTGGATGGGGGAGTGAATGTCGGTTTAGTTGGGGGACTGCGAAGGATATGTTGGATTTGAAGAATGCGGCCGCCAAGGTGGAATGGCCGATTGATGGAGATGAGTCTGCGAGGTTGACAAATTACTTTAGTTCGGAGAAGGAAAACGATACTGATGAGCTTGGATCGTGGTTTGGACATTCTGTGGAAGAAATCTTTTGAATGGTCCATCGACTGTATGATGGTTTGGGTAAGGTATGGCGTAATTGGAGTTGGAAACCATAGGGATGGCTGGTTTATTGTATTAATTGGAATGCTTAGGATACCAATTTTATTCGCAACAAAATTATTACTGATGTCAGACTACCTACCTCTAGAGGAACAACAAAAACATACGCAGCTTGGAAGCTTGCTCGCTTACTTGCTATTTACCAGCTCGTCTCCTCTCACCGGCTTGTCTCTTCTCACCAGCTTATCTCTGCTTACCAGCTTATCCTTACTTTAACAGTTTACCTTTGACTTAACAGCTTGCCTCTGACTTAACCGCTTACCTCCGACTTAACAGCTTATCTCTGATTTATCGGCTTACTCGTTACTCACTAGCCAATTCGACTTTTCCAGCTTACCCAAACATCAGTCCGAGTACTGAGAAAGAAGAAAACTACGATAATGACCATGGGTGATAAAGTGATATCTCTTCACTACGAGCCAAGTCCGAGTAGAGGAGAGCTTGATGTCTCCACAAGACTTTCCTCGCGAGGAAGCAATCCTGAAAAACAATGTTCACTTGATGCACTCGAGATACTTGGAATGCACTTTTCATTATTATTAGTTGCAAAACCTTGCAGTTAGACCCATTTTCCTTGACCCCATAAAACTCCTGAATCATGTACGCAAATGTGTTTTACAAACCCATATCTCGTGTCTTCATATCCGCGTTTCCTAATTACTTGCGCCTTCAGCAAGTGAGAATCCTGTCCATCCAGCGAAGTCATCGGCGAACGTAACGGCTGCTGAGAGATATCGCTCGTGTACATCGCCCCACGTAAACGCTGCTTCTTTAATTGCGCGAAGTGCTAGAATTTACAAGTTAGTATTGCATAACGACTGGGATTAGGATGGATTCATACCTTTAACATAATGTGCATCGCCAGCCCAAGGTCCAGTGAGGGCCATATGATCAACATAACTCCACTGCTTTGTGGGTTTAACCTCGATATCTTCACTAATATCGGGTCTCAATTGCGTGACATAAACGCAGATTGTCAATAACCACCACTGTCTAACAAGACTTATGTGGAATTTCTTAGGTATCATAGGAAGGAGAATCCGCACAGCATGGCTGGTGGTAAGGGCGTGTACTAGGAAGAAATCATAGGCGTGTGTCCCTGGTTTTACAGTTCTGGTCAACAGGGCCACTGCGGCTTCTTGTGATTCTTGGAACTGCTTTGTGGGATCTGTAATCGTCCAGGCGTTCCAGTGTTCGAGGACAAGGGATTCGTGCTCCTCCATTAACTTTTGGATGTTGAGATAATCGCCTTTCTCTTTGAATATGTCGTCAAATCTTTTGTCATCTGAGATTTTGTGTAGAATTTCAAGGGGGGAGGTGGTGGAGTAGGTGGATTCCTTGGTATACGATGGTTCGTCGAGGTATTTGTGGAGGTAACTGTAACACGAGCCAGCCATGGCCAGAGCTTCCATGCCGACTTCTCTGCTTGAAAGTTCGTATGCGTATCCAAGGTGTATCAGAGGATGACCGACTGCAGAGAATGTTAGCGATTGGCATTCTAAAGAATTGTGGTGACCTACGTCCTGAAATCAAACTATTGATCAGAGGTTCCTTTCCCTGGAAAAGGTACTCTTCTGCCACCCTCGTCCAATTATAATCATGCTTCAGAGCCAACTCATCTTCGAAGAAATCGACATACGCTCTCTGATACTCCTTTTGGCCTAGAAAGTCCCGCCAATCTTGATCTGTGATTTCCGCCGGGGAATCTTCCCAGTCCTCGAGCTCCTTCTCCTCCTCATCGTAAATCTTTTGCAATTGGTCGTGGTTTGCCCCAAGTATGTATGCGCTGCCCAGGTGATGTGCTAGATGATTGTGAAATTGGTGATGGTGGTATAATATGGAGTGGTTGATGTGGTTTGCCTTGAGTAAGTGCTTCAAAGTCCGAGGTCTCTTTTCTGGCGCCGTCTCTACATCGTGGATTGGGACGCTTTCGACATCGATCGAACGCCCAGAATCGTTGGTTGCTGTGAGGTATTTGTGAACTCGGTTGACTAGAGGCACCCACGCGATCATAGGAGCAGACATTTTCGTAGAGTTGAGGTTGTTTGTGGAAAGTCTGGAAATGTCCTGATCTTCCAAATTGTTGGGACAAGTCAAAATGTGGGGTAAGGCTGCGATGAGCTCACTTCGAGGTCTGTCGCAGGGGTATAAATGCCAAGACATATCGGGTAAACAGTTTTCCCGAAGACCATAACAATTTGAGCTTCAGACACCAAGCTTCCTGCTTCCATATCCATCAACACCATGGGCAGCCTTCAATATGTCCAAAACAAAGACTCTGATATATGCGGAGCTTCTGTCCAATATCCGCCAAGTTTCCGTCATTGCTTCCCTGGATACACCGTGTGATGCAGCTACAAACGCAGAGCTTGCCTCTCAAGGTGAGCGCGTCGTTCTCACTCACGCCGGAGAGACAATCTCTTTGAATCTCCCTAGCCCGGTTGCTATAAACTCTCGGCTTCCAAAACCTGCTCTGGGCAGTAGTGAATTATCATGGAGACTGCCAATAGCCGTTGCACCCGCGTCCTCTGAAATGGAGCGTTTGCAAGACAACGAAGCACCTTGGTCTGCAAAGCAACTAGGGGGCAGTCGTGGGTTTGCTTGCAGAAATTGCAGCACCACGATTCTGAAGGAGGGGCTTATCGACACGTGGAAAGACCTTCCAAGTGAGAACTGGGCTGAGATGATGGAGTTTTGGCATTGTCATAAGCCTGATGTACCTGAGCATGAACAAAATTACGAGTCTAATGGCACAAGTGGCCAGAGTCAAGCCGATTCCAATGCCAACAGAGGCTATGGGGCTAACACGAAATTTGTTGCTCGTTCTGGAACTGCTTTTATCGATTCAACAACTTTTTTGCTGTCTGAAGGCGATTGTTCTGGCTTGCAGGTAAGATTTATGTCTCGTTGGTCTCTTTTCCTTCTACTTCGTTCTACGGGTATCAAGAAGGTGGCCATGCAAGCTCTTTTGCGTTTCAGTTGTTTGGTCACCGATACAAATGCCCAAAATTGATCACTTGATCTCCGTTCCGCACGTTTCAGCGGACAAATCATTGAGGCCTACCCCTTTCCTCGGATTGTGGGTTACCTCTTTGGTAGCGAGGGGATCAAACTCGTTCCATGCCCGCCGTGTTTTCCAGAGATGTTGGGATATCATGGGATAAGAATGAGGCATATTTCAATCGTTGGAACAGCCAGAGTCTCTGGAATCTGCTTGGAAGTTATGAGATCAGTTACTTGTATAGTTACTGATTTAATCTTAGACAATAAAAACATCTGAAACTAACTCTGCGTGTCGTTCCATTGACTGCAGAAGTTGCCAGAAATACATTGGAAGAGTGGACGACGAAGCCGAGGGCATACGACTCTACAAATGGAGACTGACATCCAAACCCACGTCACCTTCGCCGCAATCGAACTCTCCATCCTTATTTTACTTTGTAGCTGCCCAGCTCACTCATCTACTACAATCGCAATGCACGTCACGCGTTGTATTGTACCCAATGGGTTGGAAGCCCCCTTCAGCATCCTCCAAACCCACGTTGCCATGGAGTGGACCTTCACCAATCGAAAGCTCTTCTGGTCTAGCTATACGAACGAAGACTGTCACCTCCTCTCTTGTCCCATCTTCTTCTCCTCCGACATTCGTTTCATTGTGGATCTTAACCCCCGGTCTACGTTACTCTGCGTCAGAGAGTGATCAAGCACCTCCGGATAGCACAGCAAATCCACCACCTGGAAAATTGGCTATGAAAGTATTTTGGAATGTGATCGATGAGAAGGCAGCAGTCAAACTGCAAGAGAGAGAGGATACAGAGGAATTGTACCTGCCATTCGAAGCAATAGGGAAAGTTGTGGAGTGTCTTCGTGATAGTGCTAGCTTGTTACCTCCAAGCGCTAGGAAGTTTCAGACGTGGAATGTAGGGCTACTAGAGAGATATGATGAATGAATTCTTCTTGAATTAAACATCTGAAATTTGGGCTGTGACGACTTGAGATTTGGTCAATTCCGACTCCTTTGGCGCACGAGCGTGGACGGGGATTCTGTAAAAACGGCATAATATTGACTTGCAGCATCTCATTGACTGCTAGGTTCATGCATTCAGTTTATGTGTCACATTTTTGACTTGGGAAGAATTGCCGTTTAATTGATAAGGAAGGAGGTGTGTAACTTTTTTGAAATTGAAATAGTTTCACCATCTGTCCTTGGGTACAGTTCTCTGGAAACTCCTTTAGAGTTATTTAACGGAATCATTTGTAAGCTTCTAATCAGCTAACGGGTTTACAGTCTCCAATTACATTTCAAAATGAACCACTGCTTCAAATGTGCCTCCAGAGTTCAGTAACAACTTGCATCATTAGCCTGATATTTGTGAGCCATTTGTGTGGGTTGTGAAAAAGATGTGTCCACTAACCTCTGTCATTACTAACCGCCCCCGCGTCTTCACAGGGCGCGCTTTGAAATGTGTATTACAACTTTGGAACGTACAACACTGTAGGATACTCTAACCCCGCACTTGGCGAGTAATGAACCTGGACCAATAAATAAATTGAAGCAATAATTAGGAAAGATTAGTGTACCTCCGTATGTTTGGCGATTAGTCAATTCTGGGGTGTGGTTGCACGAGAGAGCATAACGAGATCAACGTCCAAGAGTACACACACACTCACATTCATAGAGGTATAAGAACTAGGAAGTAGAAAGCAAGTGTAAAGGATTTTCTACTCATCTCACTTCCTCCCAAAGCAGAAATACTCATTTCAAGGACGACTAATATGTAAGTGTTCACGGTCAAGACTTGACAAGAAAACACTAACAACTAACAAGTTTCCCACAACTCAAAATCAACCAGCAAGAAAGATGCCTTCCAAGATTGTCCAGCTAAACCCCGACGAAAACTTCCACTTCGAAATCCTCCGTGATCTCGCGATCGCTCCCTATGGCGCATCAGACATCGGCGAGGTGTTAGTAGCAGCCTCCCAAATAAAACCGGGAGACTTCTCCAGCTTCTCTGCTGAGTTCAATCAACTTGCCGATCGTGTTTTCGAAAGTGCTGAGAGGATTGATGAGAAGAGGTTCCCTGTTTCGGCGAGAGATGCTTATTTCAAGGCTGCGACTTATTATCGGTCTGCGGATTTCTATCTCCATGGTAATTGGGAGGATGAGAGGATTAATAAGCTTTGGGGTGCGCATGAATATTGCTTTAGAAAGGCTGTTGTGAGTTTGTTTGTTTTCTGGGGGCACCGGTTTGAATAAGCGAGTGTGGAGACTAACATATCTGCCTCTCAGTCTCTCCTTCCCATCCCGGCACAACTTAAAGACCTCCCTACTGAAGGCTTCTATGTTCCAACTATCTTCTATTCCCCAGATGGCTCAACAAAGCCCAAACCGACACTCATCCTAGGAAACGGCTTCGATGGCGGCCAAGAAGAAATGTACCACATGGTCGGTCGGGCAGCACTCGACCGCGGATATAACGTGATAACTTACGACGGACCAGGTCAAGCTGGTCCGCGACGAGCTCAGAATTTGGGCTTCATCAGGGAATGGGAGAAAGTCGTCAGTCCTGTTGTAGATTATCTTTTTACGAAGGAAGATGTTGATACTGATGCAATTTGTCTTGTTGGGTTCTCGCTAGGAGGATATTTCGCACCAAGGGCTGCGGCTTTCGAAAAGAGATTGAGGTCGTGTGTCTGTGTGGATGGATTGGATACTTTTGGGAGTATCGTCAGGGGAAATTTTGGAGATGAGTTTGTAGAGATGTTTGAGAGAGGAGATGAGGTGGGTGTCAACAGGGTTGTTGAGGAAGCGATGAGGGATCCGGGGACGAGTACTGGAAAAAGGGTATGTTGACCTTTTCGTCTCTACTCTCAGAGAAAATAATTTACTGACAAAATCTTAAGTGGTACGTCGAACAAGGAACATGGGCCTTCAAAGCAACCTCTCACTTTGATCTGATCCGTCAAACTATGGCGATGTGTCTAGACGACGTCACAGATCTTATTCCGTCCACAACAGCGATCTTGGTTTGCGATGCCGAGAACGACATTTTTTTCAAGGGACAAGGGAAGGTTCTTGCAGATAAGCTGGGGGGTAGAGCAACGTATCATTTGTTTGAAGATTCTACTGGCGCGGGGGCACATTGTGCTTTGGGCGCTAATATTTTTCAGAACCAGGTCATTTTGGATTGGTTTCAGGGGTTGGTGGATCGTCAAAGGTAGAGGGGATGAGGTGACCGGCATTTACGCTGAGAGGTACAAGTACAAAGAATTGACATTTTGGACGCTAAGTTCTCTTAGTTTCCTTTGGCGGCAATTCGGTATGATGTAACCTATTCTCCATCAAACACTTTCTAGCATACAGCATAATTCAAGTGCCTGTCAACCACTTCATCCCTCAACTTTCTCAACAATTGAAGTGGACATATTTTCTAGCAATTATTCCATCCATATAACCCTATAATACCCAACTCTCCCTGACTTCCCACTGGAATCTGTTTTCAGAACCTAAACCAAGCCCAATAACACTGGTCGTCAACTAAAATTGCATCCGATCTTTGGTGTCTGTAACTAAAATCTGTTATTCCTGCCTTTTTCTATCAAACTACAGAAGACCTACCTTATTATCTTATGCCATAGGGCTAATTGGGCACCATTGAATCGGAGCTATTCGTACTACAGCCCGCGCCGATGACTGTCATGCAACCGCTTCCACATGGACAGCAATGTTTCTTTTCATCGAAGTACTTTCTAAAATAAATTGTTAGAAAGGAGCCTTGCACTATAAGAATGAATTGTTACCTAACTAAATTGTACTCGTATATTAGCATATTGGGGTTTGTGAGCTTTTTGGATTGGTTGGATTTATTTTGGTTGAGATTTTAGGTGGGGGGTGGAAACTTTGAAAGTAAGAGGTGGAGAAGGAGAGGAGACATGGGAGAGGAAAGGATAGAGGAAAAGTGAGAGTAGAGGTGAGAAAGAGCGAGAATACTTGTAAAAGTAAGAAAATCGATGCGCATGTACCTAGTGCTACTTACGGGACCTTAGGCGAAAGACTCAGCTACCCCACGCATGTAAAAATAGGAGAGCTAAACCTGACGTAAGAATCGGACCCTCCTAAGTACACCTCTGGCATGTCCATTTACCCTCTGTCAGCCCTCTTTTGGTGCGCTGATACAGCGCTGGAAAGGTGCTTCAGATGGCCGAATCCCTGTTGTAACAGCTCGGGTGACATTTACCTAACTCTAGAAAATATTTTATAAACTATAGGTTATCTACTATTTATAAGCGCCTTCTAAAGTAAGTGTTAGTAAAAGAGCAGTTTTAGATTCTTTATAAATTCGTTGAATAGTAGATATAGGTACGATAACTCTATATATTCTACCTAGGCTTAGTAATTATATAGATCGCCTTAACGATTTACTCTACTATATTACTAATCTTATAATACTAGTTTAACTTTAAAGTTATGAAACTGGTATTATAATAACTTAAACTAATATAATATTATCTAACTAATTAGATAGCCTTATTCTATATTCTCTTTCTAATCATTCTAAGGAAATCACTAGAATCTTTTATAAACAGTGATCGGCACCTAGAAGCACCTTCCATGGAATCTTCCAGGATAATTTCGCTCTGGAATCATCTAGAGCGGATTTAATATAGAAATCATTTTCCTGGAAGAATTTTAGGTGGAAACCAGTATCTAGAGTGCTTAAAAAGTAGTGAATTTGTGTATGTACAACCCTCAATTCTCGCTTAAAAAGACCTATTTTTTAAGCTTTTTGAGTTGAAAAGTAAAACTAATTTCCTAATTGGGCCTAGCGTGCTCCCTCTTTCCTTGATTCCTCAATATCTGCCTCTTGTAACAACCCTCCGCTTCGCAGATATACGGAGGTATAGCGTGTAAAGAATGTCACCCCTACATCCCTGTCACCCAGCTCTAACTCCAAGAATCACACGCAAAACTTGTTCAAATAACTTCCTTTTAAATCTATAATAATCATTAAAAGACCCGCTACTGATATGTAAGTTTTAAGAAGATTTTACTGCGTTGTTGTTGCGATGCGTGAGTTTGAAGCTGGGTGACAGGGATATAGGGGTGACATTCTTTACACGCTGTACCTCCGTATAACCCAGCGTAAAGTGCTA
Source organism: Hymenoscyphus scutula (assembly GCA_001399465.1). Lineage (NCBI taxonomy): Eukaryota > Fungi > Ascomycota > Leotiomycetes > Helotiales > Helotiaceae > Hymenoscyphus > Hymenoscyphus scutula. The sequence goes on along the minus strand of LKTO01000030.1, from coordinate 168,249 downwards.
TCCCAAAGTTATGCTCGCTTCTTCGTAATTATATTACTATATTAGTAGATTGGGTGAATTTAGTGGAGTTGGCTTAATTCTTAAATTTGGTAGGGTCTTAGCAAGGAACAGGCGGTGCTTGGCACACACGTGACCGTCTTAGCACCCGGATCATTATTTTTGCGCCCCGAAATCACATGAACAAAGCATTTTCTGGATATACCTAGGTAGGTATCCTGGATCTATCCATGGAAGGTGGCTCCCGGTGTACACTGAAACGTGGCACCATTACTTCTCTCTACACTGGTACAAACGCCTGCATCACAACACAAATACAATAAAAACTTTCAATTCTTTTCATCAATGTAAGCTAGTGCTCTACGCATCTTCTCATATTTTTTATATATTTTTACAACCCGTTGTTGTGTATTTATCATGAAGGGTCGCTAAATTATGGTGCCACGTTCAGTGTCCACCGGGAGGGTGGCTCTACCCTGGATAACTTCCAAATTATATTATAAATAGAGGGAAACATCCTCTATATACCTCTGGATATTCCATGGAATTCCAGGTGCCTATCACTGTTTATAATCTCTACTTATTTCTAAACGATAATTTCCGATATTTTCCTCTAAACTCTAAGTCTCTTCTAGTATAAGCAAAGATTAATCAAGAATCTGATTAATAATCTGATTAACGTGATTACATTAAATTAGAGTATGATTAACGAGTCTCTTGATTAGATTACATTAATCGATTTTGACTAATCAGATTAACTAAAGATTAATTAATGATTAATACTCTATAGTTTTCATTATCTCTCCTTTCTCTTTCTCTTCCTTCCCTTTTCCCTCTCTCTTCTATAATGTCTCTATTAGTTATAGTCTTATAAGAGATCGAGCCGCGTTTATAGGTAGTATTAAAATTCTACTTCTTAGCTAAAGAAGCATTACTCCGACGCCATCCCCAGGCACGGCCTGGTCATATGAGTACATTAATCATTAGTTAATTTATTAATCTGATTAACGTTGATTAGATTAGATTAGATCATGATTAACGCCTGAATCCCTTGATCAGATTAGATTAATGGCCTATTAATCTGATCTAATCTAATCATTTGTTATACTGGTCTCTTCTCTTTTATGGTATCTAATTAGGTAAGGTAATTATATAAGAATCTTAAATTAGTATAAATCTTAAGAAAAATTAATTCGTCTAATATAATCCCTAGAGTAGTCTTAATTAAGATAACTATATTAAATCTATTACTAATAGTATATAATTCTAAGGCTAGTATACTTTAAGTTACTCTCTTATACTTTATTAAGCTCTAGTATAATATATTGCTGTAACAAGGGTTTAGTGTAGTCCAAAGATTATTCGAAAGCTGAGCTGGAAACGCTTCAAGCGCTTCTACTCGAAGAATTAGAAAGCTCCAAGGGGAAGACTTTAAATAGCTGGGGAGTAGACAAAATGCGTTGATTCTGAGCTAGACAAGCTTCAAGCGCTTCTGCAGAAAAGGTTGAAAAGCAATCAAGGGATATTTGAGATACCTCGGGAGCAGACAAAAAGCAGGGATGAGTGTGTGAAGTATGGGTTTAGGGTTGGCGCAAAAAGGCTGGATAAGACTCCGGGAATAAATTTCACTCTCGAAAGGTTAGAGTGATAAACTCCATATTAAAAATACAGTTCCAGAGTTATGAGATCAAGTGTGAAGAAAAAGAATTCAGTCATCATGAAAAAGGATGACTTTTTCGAAGAAGCTACAAAAGCAAAACTACGACGCATATCGCCCCACCACGCAAATCCATCACATCTGGTTGTTGTTCCCGAATTTGAAGCTTAATCCTCTCTATTGTGATTCTTGGAAGGGGGGCCTCGATATGACTGCATCCATCTCGTAACATTCCTCCAACTTTGACTTGTAATAGCTGCCTAGATCTAGAATCATGACCATCATACTTTCAGTTGATCCATATGCAATGGCAAAATCCCGAAGCTTTTCAGCAGCACGGGTTAAGTTACCACGCTCTGAAAGCGCGACCTTAGCAACTACGTCTGATGACAAAAAATCCCACAAACCTGCAGATGCAATCACCAATACTTCGTCGTATTGTGTCAAAGTTGTTACACTAACATAAGGCTTCGCACTAACGGCAGGAGTAAGGTGCGGATGACCAAAAGCCCTCGAGACAGCAATTTCGTCGTTCAATTTTCCGTGTTTCGACACCCAGCCATTAGCTTTAGATATTCGTTCTATTTCGCTAGGCTCGGTAGGAACATGCTTTTGTGTAAGAAGTTGATGACCATTGTCCGAACTAAGAATCATCGCCTGCACGTCGCCCACGTTAGCGATATAGAGAGTCGTGTCCCTGAACAGCGCAACGGCGGCCACCACTGGGTCATCTGTTGGTTTTCTGTCGTATGGGGTAGAAAAATCCTTGTTTACCGCACAGTTGTATTCGACAGAAGATCCCTTGTTTAGCGACAGGAATGTGCGTCTGAGTGCATCCACAGGAGTCTGGTCAATTGGAAGGTCTCGTAGCTCTTGCTTCAAGAGAGCCTGAATCCTGGAATGGACTATTTCCAAGGATGATGAGAGAGGAAGATTACCTGGCTTACAGGCAAATATACCAGCCATTACGTCCCTTCCATATATCAAAGACGGGGTGACTTCAATAATTGTCAAAACTTCGTAGTCGCCAAGAGTATCTGATAACCCATATGCAAGACATTCCATATGTACCCTCTCACGCGTTCGAACACGGCGCTTCTCCGTTTGAACAGAGGCGCTTGCAAATGAACCATCGCTCGTTGCCACTGTCACATTCTCAAGCCCCAGAATTTGGAGGCCATCTAAAAAGTTGTCCAACCTTTTAGAGTTGTCCTGGTGGGGCGAGTTGGAGGGGACTATTAATTGTAGCTGCTTGTTACCGGAAAAATTCAGGTGTTTCAACTTAGATCTGGGGGACGACCTGGGAGACAGCTCCGCGAGGACGTAGTGTGTAAGAAAATTACTTCCGCAGTCTAAAACAATAAAACTGCTAGCTCGGCGAAGGCGAGTTGGCAGAATAACAAGCTGGTTTCCGTTCAAGTGCATTACTTTAAGACAAGGGGTTAAACGACCGTCCCAGATTTTTAGTGGGAATTTCTTTAGGTTGTTACCAGAGAGATATAGCTTTTCCAAGAGACCACAACTTCGAAGGTCCGGAAAATGATTAAGGTTATTGTATGACAAGTTCATTACGCGTAACTGTTGAAGGTGCCGGATTTCTATGAGATCTCGGTCGTGCAATAGGTTATCAGCAAGAGAGAGGTACTTGAGTGATGCGGCAATGTTTCTCCTATCTTCTGTTGAAGGAATTTTCTGCAAACGGTTTGAAGATAGATTGAGGGTTTGTAAATGGTAGAGATCCCATAAGAGTTTTGATGGGATTGAATCTATCTCATTCTGTCGAGCATCGAAAAACATCAGCTTTTCGAGTTCGCACATATGAGCAGGTATGCGACGGAGATGATTTCGAGCGATACTAAAGTGCGTGAGTTTTGAAAGTGCCCCAATCTCAATAGGAAGCAGCTCTAGCTGGTTATCGTCCAAAATAAGTCTGGCGAGGTTCGGCAAACGAGGAAACACGTGGTAGGGAATAGTGACGAGTCTTATATTAGACATAGTAAGTGAAGTAAGGGCAGGGATTGAGCTTTGTAATTCAAATTGACAGAGCGAATTTGAACGTAAGCTAAGGGTCTGGAGCTTCTCAAAAGTGCCCATTGAAAACCATTGAACTGAATTATCGTCGACGTAGAGTGTTTCTAGAGCTGGGAAGTTCAAGAGCACGGAAATATCGACCAGTTTATTTGATCGTAGGTCAATGTATCTTAGCTTCTTCAATGTACTAAAAGACATTGGAAGTGAGCCTTGGAGCTTGTTGTTTCTAGTTCTGAAGGTTTTTAATGCACAAAGATCTCCAAAGTCGTCCGGCAGGCTTTCAAGAGCATTGAAGCTAATATCGAGGTCCGAAAGAGTGTTTAAATGAAGAATTTGTTTAGGGAATATTTTGAGCGAATTGGATGACATGTCGAGAATTTTGAGGGCATTGAAATGGTTGAAATAAGACGGAAGGCGACGGAGACGGTTATTTGCTACCCGCAACCGCACCAAGTTATGGCAGTCCTCAAGTGAGTGAGCGTAAAAGTTCAACCCTGGATTGCTTGAGAGATTGATGGAATGGATACTGAGGGCGTGGTTTTTAAAAGAAGATGGAAGTGCCGTTATACCATAGTTGGGAAAATTGAAGTCGTCCCAACTTTGTTCTGTCTTTTTTAACATCTCTGAAAAGCGAAGATTGGTGACGTTGGGTAAGCTTTTGTCATGGACAACCAGGAACTTCCAAAATTCAAAGCCCGCCTTATCGCTACCAAAAAGATCATCTTTCTTTTCATAGCCAAGTTTTTCAAGAAGGCGGACTTGAATTATTCCAGGGCGTTCCTTGTTACCCAGCATCCTTCGTTTCCCCTTCACTTCCAACACCATATTTTTAGAGCTCGAAACATCCGATTTCCTGAGCTTCTGAAGCAGATCATCCACGGTTGAGTTCAATGAAGCGAGAAGGGTTTCATATTTGAGGCCGTCCCACAAACGGACGTAATTTGGAGTAGGAGCAATGAGTGTTTGGTCTAGCCCAACCCCAAGCTCGGACAGCAGACGTGACAAAAGCTCATGTCCATTAAGCCAAGCATATTGTGCTGCTGACACACCTTCCAGATCTTCTTCCTTGGGGTCCGCTCCGAGTTGAATTAATCTTTCAACAGTAGAAATATGGCCATTGTTCGATGCATGAAGTAGTGGTGTCCATCCAGCAGCATCTTTCTCGTTTGGGTTTATACCACAATCAACTAATGTTTGTGCGATTTCTGGGTTACCAGTACTTGATGCGTAATGAAGTGGCATCCATCCGTTTCTATACATTTCAGTGATATCTATTCCCAGATCGTTTTTCAGGATCCAGACTATTTCAGCGCGGCCATACTCAATTGCCAACTGTGCCATGGTACGCCCTTCATGGGTTTCAGACAAGTCAGCTCCAATGTCATCTAAAGCAAGTAGCGTTTCCGTGTGTCCATTTTCTATCACGAGGTGCAGTATAGTCTTGCCACGGAAATTCGTTATTCTAGAGTCGGCCCCCATGGATGCTAACACTCGTACCATATCCACGCGATTATTGCAGGCGGCAATGTGGATACTCGTATCCCCATTGCTATCTCTGGCGTTTAAAGGTACATTGTGAGTCACCAAGAGCTTAGCGATGTCTGTTGTTCCTGATTCCGCTGCATGGTGGAGGGCAGTTCGGCCGTCAGAGTCCAATATTTCAGGGTTGCATTTTGAAATTAACTGTCCAACCATAGCAGAGTTTCCATTTCGTGCTGCTAAATGCAATGCTGGAAAGAAGCTGTAGCGATATAGTGGGAGATCGAAAATCTCATCTTTTGGTCCAGGATTTCTCCGGCTTAGCAGAAGCTCAAGCATGGGGCCGTGATCATTCGCTACGGCCCAGCCTAATACTTCAGAGTAGTATGCATCGCGGGAGGGTGCATGATACCATGGTTGCAATTCCCAAGATGAATTCGGTTCGAACACAAGAGTCTGAAACTTTCCCCAATATGTAGACTCGCTCGTAATGGTGCGTGTAAGTGGTGCCCATTGATCCCTTGCAAAATAGAAAACAGACGGCAACCTTCCTGGAGACGTACCCGTGTATCTTTGAGGTACAGAAACCAAGGCACTTCTTGGTTTTGGTTTTGGCCAAAGGTACTTCATTAGCGGCGGCACGGTCTCCGACAGTCTCTCGATGGCTTTCGGGGAAAGTTTGACTTGATTGTATGGGATAGATTGTAGAGCCAGTGCATAATCGGAAGATGTAATATGTGACAAGCAAAGCTCTCCAAGCTCAAGATGTGCCTTGCCCAGGTTAAAGCCATCAGGAAATAATTCGTCATGAATGGTTCGTCGTTCTAGATGCTGGCGTACAGAATGATGAGTGACGAGAACTTCCAAGTTGTCATCTAAGGTAATGAGGTTATGGCAACAATTTAGAACCTCTTTCAGAGATGGTAAACTATCCCTGTCAAGTCGGCCTGTGGTGGGATTGATACCCAATGCCTCTCTGAGTTGTTCACTTTTGAAGGGCTTAGGCATCGTGCAAACCCAAAGTAGGATCTTTTGAGCGAACCGAATTTGCCGGCTATTTATGCGCTTTAAACAGCGGTCGTAGGTCTCCGTCAGATCATGCGGTAAGCTCTCAAGAGCAACCTTTACATCGGTACTTGTATAGCACACATCCCAAATGGCCTCAATCTGGAGGCTCACCCATAAAATCCTACAAGCTTGTCAGCAAGCGCCAACTAAATTCCCGGTGGATATGCTTTAATTTTTGTTCAAACAAATTGAACAACAAATTAAGACAGATGTAAACAGAGACACTACAGCTGACTGACAACCACTGGCGAGATGAATGAACCTTCATACATACATTTGATCAGCTTTTTCATTGAGTTTACTCTTGATACTCTGGAGGACCGAATCATCGTCGCTCGGTCGCCGTTCTTCCAATTTCTCAGCAATTTTCCAGTCAATGAATTTCCGGATATCCTGCCTTGATTCCTCTCCCGAGATGTATATCTTTCCCGGGTCTGTTAGGAATCTTTTTACGTCGAGGCTATCGCGACCAGAAACCAAAACCTTTCGGCCATTCAAAACCATCTTCTGAATGATTTTTAGAGCCTTCTGGACCTCCGAAACTTCGCACTCGTCAAGTCCATCAACGATGTATGTTGTTCTGGAGGTATGATCGCTAATGAACTGACTTAACGGTATGAAAATCTGCTCTATAATCTCGTCAAGCCCAGGGGAATAATTTAGTGGAATGAATAGCCGCTTGATCGACCTTGTGACTGCTTGCGGGCATAACAATCCAGTTGCATCTAGAAACCCAATCATTTGCTTCACGAAACTTCGGAATAGAGAACTAGCTTCCAGCCGAGTTTTGTTTATTTGGCTGTAGAAGAAATGAGCAACAAAGGTGCCATCTCTTTGGGAAATTTCTGTGAGATGTCTGATAATAACACTCCTAATAGGTATTAGCATGTGTTGTGCCTAAGAAAATAAAGATTACATCAACTTACGTAGCGAGAGTTTTTCCTGAGCCGACTGAGGAATTGTGAGGTTAGCAGTTGGATTACATGAGATATTGTGGTGCGTACTTTTGCCTGACAGCCAAAGGCACGAATGATCATTATCAACCCATCGTATGAAGCTCTCATCGTTAAGTATCCAACCCACGGTTCCAGGGCACTTTTTCCGAAAATGATTTCCATAAATACGGTCAGGTTCATAATCAGAGATGCAGTCGAAAATATTATTAGGTGATGACCCTGTTATTCATTAGCCAGGAGAGATTTCTCTGGCGGAAGCACAAACTTACATTCTTGAGTTATGGCCCACTCCGGCCTTTTTGAGAGAGCCAAGAACCGCAAAGGATCATCTGGATGCATAGGTACTACATCAATCCAACGTACTAGCTCTTTGCTATATTCGGTTTTGTCTGAAGGTGTTCATTAGCAGATATTCGGGGCTCTAGAAAGCTGAAGGTTATACGCACTTTGGGGTGTACTGGTCACGGCCCAGTTCTCGAGAAGAGCCTTCACACAAGCGGCAGCAGTTGATGCAGCATAGTTTTGCCATTTCTTGGTTTTGTGACTATCAGCGTAGTCACAGACACCCTTGACCACAACACAAGGGAGGTTGTCCCACACGCCCGCCCCTTCCATTTCAAAAGCTATTACAGAATCAGTTCTAGCCATGCGGTCTCGGTCTTCTCCGGACATCATAACTGTGTCACCCGAAGCAACTCGACCGAAGTGAATGATATGCCTCATAGCGTGCCCAGTTTGTTCGATTTGTTCGAGCCTTCGCCGTGGAACAAGTCTATTTTCGTCACACTTAAGCTCATCGCAGGTAGGGATCGCGTACGCGTTGGCTTGATTGCACGGTTGCCCCTCTCTGCATGAATCACAATCCTGTGGGCTGTGGTATATGTGGTTGTAATCCGATGCGAAGAGCTTGTCTTCTTTCGACCCTGGGTAGCAAACCCGATCACCTAACTTTTCCTGCAAGATACAAAGATATTCAGACATCTTATCTTGGAGCGTTTTCCGAGACCACTCCGTTTTAAGCTTGGCTAAGAGCGACCGAATTTCTTGGGTGGGATGATGAACACTATCCTCGGGCAAATCCTTTACAAAGCCACTTGGAAATCTTCTCCCAAAGTCATACTCTACGATACCTTCACTGATGACAACATCACCCAACACTAGCTCCTCCTTATTATTCACAATGGGCACACCGCCACATATTCCGACAACAACGGCAAGTTTAATCCCACTAAAGCTATGCCGAAGATTAGAGGCCACGCTTGAGGCATTTGCTTTTCCCATACCTGGCATAAACGCGAGGACAACATTGTGACGACCAATCGCCCCTGTTTGGTATGCGTTTGGATCTCCGGACGCCTTCCCATAGTTGTACCCCTTGTGTTCCCAGTTTGTGTCGAAGAGAGCTTGTACAGCATTAGCCTCGAGTGGGAGGGCGCATATTATTGCGATTTCGAAATCGTCTCGGCTTTTCGGAGCCTCGGTGCTTGTAGGAAGGTTTACTGTGGGTCGAAAGGGATACTCTATTTGAGCAACAGCGAGCCCTACAATCACATCATCAGTACCTATACCTTTGAAGAACCTTTGAGTTGAGTCTTACCTTTGGAATTGTTGCCCGCTGGTTGATTGTTTCTGCGAGCTCGGCTTCCCTGTTCCATTTCTCCTCACCCACGCAAACCAAGCCTTGATCCGTCGACAACCTTGGAAGCCCAAGTTATAGGTTCATCTGAGAGAAAGCGAACATCGTCCCTCTTGGTGTTGTATTCCTGAATTATATTTCTAAGGGCACAAGGGGTTGCTAATCGTTAGGCATCATTACTTGTATTCTCCAGCAACGAGGCTGGATTCCGTCTGGGTGGGGGCCGCAACCTTAAATCACAAGCACTTGACTGACGAGAACACCTCCCTACTATCCTGTATGTATTTCTACCTCAGTTTCTTTTTCTAACCAATATCGAGTCTTCTCAACTAAACACTACACCTTCAAGGATTCTTTAATTGTTGGGATGGCTGAGTGCTGAGATCTACACTGGTAATGCGCAAGTGTGCGAATACCCCTGTAGTCTTATGCGGGGCAACCAATATTACAAAAATTTCTCTTTCTTAACACGTTCACTACGCGCCATTTTACTACTGTTCTTTTGTGCTCCATTGCCGTAAGGATTCGTCTTGAAGTGCTACCAGATTTTGCTTTCCCAAGATGAGTTGGGAGAGATGTAAACAAACACCTTGTTGGCGGTTAGGGAAAGATAATTTTTCTACGAGACCTCTCCTTCCTTTACAATTTAGAATTAAACAGCTGGTAGAGAATCGATGGCAGTCCAAAATCCAAATCCGAAAACAAATACTAAAAGCAGTCCCAGACGATATGAATGATTCTAGGATTAAATTGTCAGCAAATTAGCTCAAAGATGTCCTCACAATTAGTGATGCAGATTGACTTTCTGGCGCTGATTGTTCCGATAGGGTTGGATGCCAGATGGTTTTATGAGGCTCCTTTACCTGACTTGGGCGTCCTTGTACGGTGTGTTCACAGAAATTTGATCAACTGCATCAAAAAAATTGAATCCCAGGTAACTTCTCAAAAGAAAGGACGTGTTCGAAGGGTACTTGAGAAGATTACAACTCTACTTTTCTTCTCAGGAAGTTTCGGTCTAGTATCATACTTCCTGCTTTACCGGAATGTGGCAAACCAATTTTTTCTGGTACTTCTGACTCGATTATCACTGACAATTTGGGTAACATGTGCCGGGCAAGTTGGGCGGGACAAGATTTGAGATTAAAAAAAAGGGGGTATGAATGGTGGCAAGATCTGCTCGAGAGAAGCAGGTCTAGGATGCAGTTCCAGAGGAGTAATTACTCAATTGGCGGATCAAATTCAGGATCCATAAAGTCCGATAAATTGACCAACCTCTCTCAATTCCATGATGGTTAGATAAAACAGACTAGTATGATTAAGCGATTGGTGGAATAACAAAACCAGTGTTACTACAGTGATATGTGCCATCGTGGAAAACGATAGTACGAACTTGAAAGCACAGACAACAAAGCCAACAGGAAAAGCGGGCAAAGATTAGAAGGTAACCACACTAACAAAGGGGCTGAGGGTGCAAAATAATGTTCAAGGTTCAAGTCAACTTAAAGCCATACTGGGGAATAAGAGTTGAAGTTCTCGTTCATTCGGACCTTAAATTAATGGTGCCACCAAAAGAGTTGTTTCTTAAGCTTAGATCTTACAGAAGCGTTCCTCCACTAACCAACTCTTCTATAGGAAATGGGATTATGGTGCCTTGAATTTATACCGCCTACAGAGCAAGCACGGGCGGAAGAAGGATAATCAGAAGCGGGAGAATCGAAAGCTCGGGGTAAAATGGAGTTCACAGTAGAATTCTAGACTTGTAATGGACAGCAATTTCAAAATCGACGGTAGATGGGATGGGGAGATTTACAGAAAATTTGTGTCCTACCTTCACAGTGCACACCCGGGAGAGAAGATTCTTCTACCAGAATTCATGAATACGGAGAGAAATAAGGGATTCACGCCGTCAAGAATGACCACACATACGCTCCATTTCTTTTGTGAAATCTGTTGATAGAAATTCAAGCTGCTTAGGAATGCGGAGCTTAACTTTGAAGGAGAGCGTGACTAAGACAATGCGTTACATTTTACAAGACTTGTATACCTAAAAATATTTATATATCGGGTAAAATTTTCCCATTTCTTCATGTCCAACTATATGCCCAAATCCGATGATGAAATCCCAGTTTCGAGTACCGTACTAAGGGACGAGGGGGTAATCTTGACGGAGGGCGGCGCTGTGAATGGAAAATTCCAAAGAAATATATTCCTCAATATTCCAGAAAGAAGCCTGAAGCACCCGTGCACAACGATGACCGTGTTTTATGTTTGTTTCCCATCAAGAGTGATTGAGAATTTGAGACAAGTCTAAAATACCCAAAGTCGAATACGGACATGAAAAGCTCGCTTAGGTTATCGTTACAGCCTTTGGGCTGAAGACCCGAATCAGATCGGGTCACCTGTAACTAATAGTTTCTTTTGAAGTATGAGTGATACTCGTTCATTATTTTAGCCTCCGGGACCAACTTGAATAGGTGTGGTAGTCAGAAATCTTTTGGTCTGCTGGCTTTTTCCACAATACCAAAATAATTATAGGAAACGTGAAACAATCAATCTAAGACGAGGTGCTTGCACATTAAAACCCCCCTCAAAGTCGAGACAGTGAAAAAGAAAGAAAGCAAAGGGTAATTTTCCATGAGCTCCACCCAAAAAAGGTGGGTTCGGTTAATTTTCAAATTTCGCTTAAAACTTCAACAGCCCAAAAAACAACTCAACCACAACCATTTTAGACCTAAAATACGGCAAAAGAAGGCCAAAAGAACTAGTTACTCCCTCGGGTGGGCTTGAACCACCAACCTCTCGATCACGAGACTCAAATTTCTTATATGGTAACAGTCGAACGCGCTAGCCAATTGCGCCACGAGGGATGTTGCTGAAGATCAGAAGCTTGCTTCAACTTGAGATTCCGGTTCTCATTATTTCGCTGAAGTACTTTTTGGAGATGTGGATGTGGTGGGGCTTTGGTTTGAGGGTGGGGAATATTTTGAAAGTGAAGTCTGGCGGCCGGGAACTGAATGATTTCCCGGAATTATGCCAAGAATTCAAAGTGGCTCGTGAATGTGGCGCAGCTCTTGAGCTAGTGACCAACAGGCTTAGCGGCAAGTACCCCTTGTCTTTGTTTCGCGAACGCCTATCCAATCAATTTATTTTTGAATGTTGACGTGAAACGAAGTCTCTCCTCCATCCCTTTGCCTCAACTCCGACACACGAGAAGACATTGGCTGAATATTATTTACCCCACTGTTAGACCTGGCAACTGCTGCGAAGCTTATTCTCATCCGTACATCGCATGCCTGCCATTGGCTCAGTCCGTCCGATCCTCAGGAACCGGTCACTGGGTCTGGGGCCAGTCATGACCAGTCAGCAAAGGGGGTCGACGCGACCAGTCCGGTTGGTTGTACCGTGATGATTCGTATTGGAGAGTCGAGTGAAAACCCGACTCAAATAAGCTGCTCCCCCAAGGCCAGGTAAATGAATCACAGCCTGCTCACTCACTTGATATAGTCCAGGCCAAGCTACTCACGTTCCTTTTTTGACTCAAGTTACTCGGATCCTTCACATTACCTTCGTACTGCTGAGCAGTTGAAAGAAAACATTCATTTACTGCTGTCTTTGTTCATTGTTAACACTACATTTTTTCCGACCTTTATTATTGAAAATTCATTCACCCATTCATCAGAACAACATCTTTGTTTATTCAAGGACTATTTATCCAAGCATCATTCAAATTTGCCAACCACATTTTAACTCACAAATTATTGCCCAATATAAATACACCTGCACCAACACCAACACCAACACCAGAAATCTAGCAACGATGCTTTCAAACGTCTTCACGTTCTCTCTTCTCGCCTCTTTGGTCGGGGCCAACGCCATTCCAAAGAACGTTTTCCAGATTTCTTCCCTGCACTCTCGAGCTGCCGGAGATCAAGCACAAGCTCAAATTGAACTCATCGCTCCCAAATCTAAGTCTTGTACAGGCGCTGCCTACCCAGATGAATGCTCCACCGCCGAACATGCGGCTCCTTTCCTCATCAAAGCCATGGCCGACTACAAAATCACAAACCCCAACGAGATCGCCGCTGTCCTCGCTCTGATTGCTTTGGAATCCGGTGAATTCCAATACAACACAAACCACTTCCCAGCACCAGGTCGCCCAGGCCAAGGAACTCGCAACATGCAAATGCCCGACAACAACCTACTATACGTGAAGTCCATTCCCGCCTTGAAGGAACCTTTGGCGAAGATCACGACCGCGGATTCAATCTCTGGTTTGAGTCCCGATCAACTAAACGCCATTCGGGCTCTCGTTCTTCCTGACGAGTACTCTTGGGCTTCCGCCGCTTGGTATCTCACTACCAACGAAAAATGTGTTGCCGCTCGTCCTGCCATTCAAGCTGGAGGAGATGCTGGATTGAAGGCTTATGCTTCCTGTGTCGGCGTGGAAGTTGACGCTGAACGTACCAAGTATCATAACGCTGCCAGAGCTGCTTTCGGCCTTTCTTAAGTAAACTGATTCTTCGGAGAATCTTGTTTTGTGCATGGAAGGGAGTCATAGTAATGGAGTTTGATAAAATATTGTTTATTGGGAGGATGATTGGCTTTTGATATGGAGTAAGGCGAGTGTGGGTTTTGTTACACCAAATTTAATGGACTTTGACAGTTCGTTGTCACATATTATCGATTTATACTTCTTGACCTCTTCGCTCTTTCCGCACTTTGACTTTTCTTCCCGGTGCTGTAAATATTTCGTGTTTCCTTTGGTATTGATGTCTCCTCCAGCGTCTTACGATCCTTTAGCTGATGCTCACCTCTCCCGCTAAGAGTCAGATACGTAACTTCAAGATTACCAGTCAGCTGCTGAAAAGGTTATTCATCGCGAGGTCCGTATTCTCAGTCATACACACTCACCATATCTAATTTAATTCACAGTTTCTTATGCATCGCCTCCTCTTATTTCCACGTATTACAATTTAATGTCCCATTTATTATTCATCACTCTCAATTCGTTACTTTTTAATCATGTCAATTTTATCGATAGCTATTTTCCCCCGAGCCATCTTGTTCCCTTCAGAGGAAGGAACAAGGTACCAGTGTTTTCACAATTTGAAAACTTATCAACAACTGTAACTTCGGATCTTTAAGATTCAAATATCAATATCTCCCGTCCTTCTGATGGATCCATTTGTTTGCACCTTCGTGAAGTGTGATCACGTGGCCGCGTTCTCTTCACGGTCCTACCTAAATTGCGAGACAGTTTCCAACTTACTACACACCTGAGAACTGCATCGATGGGAGAGTGAGATGAAAGTCAGGAAGTCCTTGTTGAATACTCAACCTATGGTTCTTCGCGGATTCTATTCACAACACTTGACCGCAAACTTTACAATTGCCTCACTCTGTCATGCATTCACAAAGTATTCATCTCGAAATTCAAAAGCACGCGGAAATGAGTCACATTCTGGAAGATTATATTTCCTGGTTATCAGGAGTTTTGGGGGTGTTGGGGCATTCTATCTTTAGGACTGGGTTTTCTTCTTCTTCACAGGTAGGTATGGGGAAGTTCTTTTGGAGTTTTGACGAATTTAAGATTGGATTAACAAAGGAGAACAAAGGAGAAGCAGATTAAGTTGCCTTTAATATAAGTATTCGTAACAAAGGAATTTGTTAGGAACATATATCTATCTAGTCTGTATACGTAGTCACCTTTATCTTCTGGTTGGCTTTTCCTTGAGCTGTTACGGCTTTGCAACTTTCTTTTGGTGGAGTCTCAGACCAACACCAACAATGAACTGTTAACTCCTCTAGACACGGTAGATGAGCCTTGAAATCAACGTTGTTAATATTGAAGACGTCACCAGATCCTACGTCATTATCCTCTTCGTGTTTACCCTTACCTGGAATCATTCCAAAGAAGTAAAGTATGTAGCAATCAATCTCAAGTTTAACTAACTCCTTAGCCACTTTCTCTACCTCCTCTTCAAAGAGTACATTGAATAATCGACGAAGGGGAAAATCTGGTGTTTTCGGGTACTTCCTTTTCGGGTACTTCTGCTCTAGTTCCAAAAAGGTTTCTCCAAAGTCAAATCCAGAGAGGCAAAGTAAAGCCTTAATACATAGTGTATCTCTTGTAAGATCAATCCGAATATTCTTGGTAATGTGTTCCCGCTTACTGTTAGAGACTGATTTAGGGAAATTAGAGGAAAATGGGTAGATGAAACGACTCTTCATAAACTCCCTCATAAACTCCCTAGCTTCATGATTAACCTTAAAGATACTACGGACACTGTCAGGTATAGGGTCTTGGCGAACGCCAATAAAGAAGCCATAGTCATCGTCGATGCCTACTCTTATTTGGCGAGAAGGAGTAATTGTCACGAATCACGTGCTTGGTCATGTGACAAGTAAAGACCAGGCGGCGTCCTGACAGGTTAATCACTATTGGAACTCTTATAGCAAATAGGGACGCTTAGACTAGCTAAGCGGTCCAGGGATTTTCCTTTATCATTCATCACATGACTCGCTAGACAGGGCGACTTGTCTACCTGTCTAGCAACGACGAAGCGACCGGTCTAGCAGGCTAGCAACAGAGAACGAAGGTTCTATATAAGACTAGCACGTCTGCTATTAGATAGGAGCTTCGTGCTCAACTTAGTTTACTTAGTTATCAATACCTTTTAGCTTTGACTACTTTGTACAAGTGACGAGTTTACCCCCGAGTAAACAACCCGCGATACGAACCTCTCTGCACAGCAACCAACCCGTCGAAACGATAACTTTAGTTAGATAGATTGAGTTTCGTCACAGTAATCTCGTAAGTAGCTTGCCACACCATCAGTCTAACCTCGGTTGGGAGGTCCATAAAGCGTGTAAACCTAGAGTTGGTAGGCATAGTGTTATTATAAATAGTTGAAAACGGTGTTAGTGTTGTAGCTGGTGGGTTTAAGGGTATAGACTTTAAGTCTTCTGAGTTTGTAATTGTAGAAATAGGCGATGGTGTATATATCTTATGTAATTGAGAAGGATGATTGAGTTTTTTTGAATATAGAAGAAGGACTCGAGAACCTTATTTAACTTTGACTTTAACTTTTGTTCTATTGTTTTGTATAGAAAAGGCACTTATTCTAGAGAGGAAAAAAGGTTAAGAATAGAATGATTAAACAAAAACGTAACAATTCTTTGTTTAAAGAATAGACTAAATAGTACTACTCTTTTGAAAAATTGTTTCTATTGTTCTTTAAGGGCCCTGATTCTTCGGCAATTCGAAACCACCTTAATTCTGGGAGATCAATCAATGGTGGAAGTGTTGGTTGATTTTCTCCCGGGATCGGAGACTCTGCTTCTTTTCAATTTTAATCATTTGATAATAGTCTTTTTGGAGAATTTTAGTGCATTTCCAGAAGGCGGAACTCATTGGCCTTTCAAATTCTGACGAGAGAAAGTAATGGAATGCTAGGGCTGGGTAGGGCCGAAGGTGTGTTATAGCGGAGACCCCGTACTATCTTTTCTACCCTCGAGTCATTTTTCCATTGCCATAAGACCCAAAAACTTATCTCTGTATACCGTGCATCTCTTGGAATTAAAAATAAAGTGCGACAATTTCTCAAGGGGCCTGGAAATCGATCGAATTGGGTATAGTTTTCCATGGATGTTTTCATGTAATAATTATTCTACTTGTTGTTACTTTGAAATGGCAGTTAACGGTCGCGGTGAACCGTTCGATACTAGACAAGCGCCCGTTTTTATTAGTTGAGGACGAGACACATTAGTTGATGACGAGTTCCTGTCTCTTGCATGTTGCGATCAACGAGCTAGTTGGTAGTCGGGACGTTTTACTTCAGACGGCGGCGGATTGTCGGCCACCAAAGGCCCAAGGGGCTAGAAATGGAAACGAAACGCTTGGTTGAGGAGCAACGAGATTCGTTTTCGATATTTTATACATGATTGATTTTCTGGGGGCTTGCCCGATGCTCTTCAAGAAAGATTGCTGATGGAGAGGTGATTTCAACGCGCTTTCAAGATGGCGATAGGGTTGATATGCGACACGCCTGGATTTTGGTGGGGGGAGACCTTTTGGTTTGGAGCTCTCAGAACACATCGGTTATCTTGAGATACCACGTCATTTGCACTGTAGGTGGACTAATCTATGATTCTTCACTCCTGTTCTTGTTCCTCCTGGTTCACATTTGTTCGCTCTTGCCTTAGATCATCCCTGTACCCCAAAAGTCCACTAAGCGAGATCGGGATCTGAAGTCATTTTAGGGTAGGTAATCTGCAACCAAATTTGCACCACATTCTGGTTCTAAATACCTTAATTCATGTGTGTAAGCCAGTCTCTGAAGTGATTCTGCCCGGATATTTATTCTAATTCTCCCCATCAACATTACCGAGTTTCGGGAAAATAAAAGTCAAAGCAGGAAACACAGACGTGCCTTCCCTAGGAGCTGTTGAAGAGTAGGTAACTAGGTACCTAGTGTTGGTGTGGAAAGCTAGGACAACGGCAAGTGCTTTGCGTAATAAATGAGGAGACTAAAAATTGTACTTGCCGATTACGATGGCCTCGAACCCTCGGAAGAAGAAGGAACGAGGGACGGTTCCTTTGGCTTTGATCTGGAAGAACACATCATAATAGTCTCATCAACTAGATGATAGTAACTCGAGTCCATCTTACAGTCAACTACCTAGCATTCACACGCTACTTTTGGAGTCTTTGCTAGATTGATAACAATTGTGTCGTAACAATTATGTCGCAATAACGTTCTCTAGCTGAGGAAACAGCTCGCTCTGTGGGTATAAAACTTGAGAATTTCCTCTCGGAGCTTGTTTCCTCTTCAGTTCTTTCGATCTTCAAATATGTATACTTGTTTACATATGTTACTTATTTTTACTTTCACTGAACATTATCACCATGGCATTCTCACCTGATACCACTCCTCTCGAACAGGCCACCAACACCATCTTCTCTCACCACAACAAAATCCTCGTTTCCATCGATTTTGAGGCTCATGAACGCATCAGGAGCAACTTCAAATCTGGAAGAGATTCTGAAGCCGGCATAGCCATCCTGGACTTGGCACAGCTTTCTAACCCCGAAGAAAGGTTGGAGATAAGCACCACCAATCTCGTTACTGGCTCATAGAGACGTTACAACAAAGTTCACAACACACTGAACTGGGGTAACGTTGTCCGAGTTTCTCCTTCCCGAAAAGCAATGAAGGAGGGAATCCTGAGAGAAATACGGAGCCATCTCAAAGGCGACCGAGAGCTTGTCCTAATAGGTCAAGGATTTGCAAGTGACTGGGCAGCCCTCGAGTCCCTCCGATTCCAAGGATCGTTCAACAACGGGTATCAAGATACTCAGGATGTTTTTCAGGACTTGTACGGAGGAAGGCGTGCAAAATTGGAGCACATTCTCGACAAATTGAGAATTCCTCGCAATAATTTGCACAACGGCGCCAATGACGCGCAGTTTACTCTGCAAGCGTTTATCCTTCTTGCCCTCGAGTCTGGGGAAAGCACCGACGCACTCACTTATGCGCAAGTCGATGCCTTGAAAGCACTTGCCCGGCAACCGCTCCCGGAACACGCCAAGACATCATGGATGTCGGAAAAAGACGCCAGTATGAAGGCACAGGAAGAGAAGGATGGATGGCGACAAGAAGAGGAGGCACGACTCCTCAAATTCGCAATTGCTGACTGGCCAAATCTACCACCATCACCAGTGGCCTTGTCCAGTTAGTTCCTCCGCCTCTTCCTGGGCTAAAAATGTCTTCGTGTAAGCTTCTTCGATAAATTCCCTTTCGGTAGACACTTCAAGCACTCACCCAACTCTCGCTACCCCGATATATTCCAGCACACTTCTCATGTCGACTCCTCCCTCCTCGACACCTCACACCAAAAGGAATATTACAATAAGTCCCAGGATAGTCGAAGTTATTTTCCGAACCGAACTCGGATAGCCAATCCAATTCTCCTGAAACAAGCGAGGAATCGGATTTCGAGTACGACACAGAAGTACACTCCTTCTTCGAAATACGGTAAAATAGTCGAGCAGTAAGATCACTCGATCGATAACTTATTGACTGACCCGCATTACTTCCAACAGAACAAGGATGTTCCGACTACTCCGACGATTACTTAAACAGTGTTTAAACTCTCTCGGAATAACTCGAAAAATACGACAAGCAAAGGCCCCAGGGATCGAATAAACGGTATCCCCATATAAAGACGAACTTCGTTCTAACCTGGCTTATATAAAGGTAGCTTAGAGCTCCTTCGATGGTTCATACGTACACAAACCCAAAAGCGGTACAGGCAATGCAACGATTTTTCCAGACCGACTTGGAATCCTTATAAAGCCTTCTGCTTTTTCCAAAAATTAAAATCAACTTGCTCAATTCCTCCATACAAGCAAACAAACGACCTCTCTCGCCAGACAATAAACCTCCAAAAATCATCTCCAACCTCTCCGCAACACACCAGTAAAACAAAACGAATCCAACACGACTCCAACACGACTCCAACACGGCTCCAACACGGCTCGTCCACAACGCTGCCGCCTTTAAATCACAATGTCTCTTCATGAACAGCCACAGCACCTCCTACAACATTAAAGCTCGGCGTCTTCAAAAATACAAAGAGAAGGATAATCGGGGAAAAGGGGCACTCATGTACCGCAATTAAGCGCCTCAAAAAGCAAGGAAGTGTATTACCAGCCACATTTGTATTAGTACTTTATATGTATCACCCTCAGCAATTTGAAAATGTAACAACAACTTCCAAACCCAGCACATTCAGCAATACCAACCTCCCCCAACTCGTGATCTTCATCAACCTCAACCATCTCAATAGCATTAGCAAGCCTATCATTTGAAATATTACTGTTCTTCCTTCAACATGCTTCCCTAAATTGTGACTGTGATTGAAATATGTAAATGTTTGATGTATTGCTCGTGAGACTTATGTATATCCTTCCGAATAACAACTGTGTCTAAACCTCTGGAAAAACTCGTTGCTTTGTTAGATGATAGTTGCCCGTTGAAGCCAGTAGACCACCCTTTCTTAAAGCTGTTGAGGGGAGTTGAGGAACCCAATCCCTGTAATTCTTCCTCAGCATACAAATTTTCGTTTTCTGTAACATTATCTCATTTCCTTTCATACTTCATAATCATGACTCTAAACTTATATACGCAAGAACCAAATCATGGACACAAACTCAAGCTCAACTCCTCGCCTTAATAATATCCGCCGCCTTCTCGGAAACAGCATACATAGTAGCCTGCAAATGCGTAGCAGGAATCAGCGGTAAAATACTAGCATCCACAACCGACAAGCCCTCCACCCCATAAACGAGCAACTGATCACTAACACAACCCCCCAAATTCTTCGGCATCATAGAACACCCTCCCGAAGTATGCGCAAACGTGGGGGTGAAAATTCCCGTCTTGATAGATTGAGATATAATCTGCTCATTGGTGGTGTATTGAGCACCAGGTTGGTTTTCAACGGGACTGAATTGAGAAAGTTCTTTTCGGGCCCAGTGGGCGCGATTCCAGCGGACCATTTCACAGAGGACTTCAGTATCTATGGGGTTCATGAGCGTGTTCCAGGTGACGACGGGGACTGCTTCGGGGTGGGTGGTGTTGAGAGTCAGGGTTCCGCGCGAGAGAGGTTTCTGAAGTGCCATCGTGCTGCGGCCCCATGATTGGATTGGTCCTTCTCCAACGGCGGCGTCATCACCGAGGAATCGGTTGATTAATATTTCTCTTTGCTTTTTGAATCCTGCTAGGAGAGCTTTGTTTTTGCCATATCTTTCTGGGAGGTATTTTGCAGCGTCTTGTTGGGAGATTTTAGCGGTGATGATTTTGTATTTTGCCGAGTAGGATTTGAATGTGAGAAATGATGCAGCTGACCCACGAGCGACTGAGTAAGGGCCACTGCGGTCTTTGGCGTATTGAGCGGCTGACTCGGCATTGAAGGTTGCATTGGTTGTTAGGGAACTTGGATCTGGGAACGAAGCGTTGGTGAGATTGAATGTCATGGCCAGAGGAGCGTGATCTTGAAAATTGGCTCCCACAGCTGGTGTATCTTGCTTGACGGGGATTTTGGCAGCGGTGAGAATTTCCTTTGGACCAATTCCACTCAACATGAGAATTTGTGGGGTGAAAACTCCACCAGCGGCGAGAATGACTTCTTTTCTGGCGTAAGCTTTTGCTACCGTGTTGTTGGCCCGGGAAACCATTTGTACTCCCTTTGCAACGAGTTTACCATGATTGTCGTCAATGAGAATCTGATTGACTCTGGTGCCGGTAAGAAGCTTGAGGTTGGTTCGGTTTGCGGCTGGATCGTAGTATGCAGCACGAGAGCTTGAACGAGTTGCAGTTCTATTATCAATATCGCTAGGACACCAATAAGCTCCAATTGGGTCCGCAAAACCTTCAATAGGCATTGGAATTCCTTCCGCCCTGTACGAGTTGAAAATGGTCTTGATATCTGGATATTGGAAGCTCGTAAGATGGGTTTGTACGGGTCCATTCCCATAAGCGGATGCATCGTAAGTGAGACCAAACTTCTTTACTGCTGCTTCTGATGGAGGAGTGAAATGTGTGCTCTTCTTGAAATATTTTCCAAGTCCACTCCATCCCCAGCCTTTGTTACCAAGTTCTTCCCAAGCATCATAATCTGCATTTGAACCTCGGTCAAACAACATGCCATTCACGATTGATCCACCTCCAACCACATTTCCAACTCTTACGGGAAAGGTAAGATTGTTCATGTATGGTTCTGGAGCACTGATAATTGGGTAAAGTTCAGCGGTATTGAGAACATTGACATAGTATGGAACAGTAGCTATGGGTTGGTCGTCGATATAACCATTCTCAATCACCAGCACAGTTTCTATTAGACTGTTAAGCTTCAATGTCCTTTTATTAGTGGGAAAACTTACTGCCTTTTTGCTCAGTGAGACGATTTGCAACAACCAATCCAGTCAAACCTCCCCCTACAATAATATAATCATAGGTTTGATCCTTTGTTGATGCGAACTCTGCATTCTCAACTTGTGATTGACTGGGAAGAGCGAGAGCCGAGGAGAAGAGACTCAGAACCTGAAAAGCGGACAACAAACTAGAAGTTCGAGTCATGATGAAGAAATGACTTCAACGTGATCGTGGAAGCAAAGTGGAAAGATCGAGAGGAGAAAGACGAGGACAGTCATGGAGTTATACTATTGAACTGTTGGTACTTCCTTCGGAGCAACATGCAGACTGTAAGCTGCGCCGCAACAATACGCTGTTTGGGACCAGCCCCGCCCCGCAAACACCGTGTAGCCCCAATCAATATTGGAATGTTCTTTGGTGGAACCGCCTCCCGCAGGTGAAGACAACGTGGAAAACTTCAAGGATTGTTTCAAGGCTAAGCCTTTTGTGAGATATTTCAACAAGTCACAAGAAGGAAACAATATTTGGCGGCAGTATCGGCAGTTCCGTTGGGTGTATTTTGCACACTATCCCGGTATGACACGCGGACCATTGACTTGGGTAACTGAATTGATCAAGGGCCCTTGGTGGATGGATGGCTCCTTTGAGCCCCCCTCGAATGGTAAAATAAGCTGAAATTTGCGTCCACTCCGAAGGTTCAATGCAATTCATTGATAGGAACATTTTATCTGTTCAACAAGATAAAGAATCTTGGGCTGAAAGCTTGAAAACTTGAAAGGTGGTTGTGCAGTGCCCATTCCGGCTATAAGAAAAGCACACCGACTTGTCGGTAAAGGCTAAATAGGAATTGCAGATCCTACTTGTTGTTCGCTTGCTTCTAGCCTGCTACCCATTAGTTGGTAATGGTGGCTGGTAGAGAGTGATCTGCGCACTTTACCCCTCCATATCCCCTCTTCCATGGCGATGGTACCCTGTTTTCAGTTCGACCTACCGAGATAGCAAGTAAGCAATGGATTGTTTCAAAGATAGTGGCGTTCAATAAGTTTTGTCCTCCGAATATTGTTGTTCCAACGTAGCAGCAGCAAGTTCTCGTAAGGTTTGAGTCATCAATTTTTGGAAAAGAAATGGGAAGTAACACTCGCTCCCCCAACTCTGCTGTTTGCCCCATCTGGCCAAGGTAGACTTACTGTAGGAGAACCTAGGGGTTTTCAGTGACATGAATGATATTGGGATTCATTCTAATTGAACTATTGCCTTGCTCGCATTTCCTCCCAGCCTCTTCCTGCTGAAAGAGGAGGGACATCGAGGCGTGCGGGCAACAAATACTTTGGCCGCCATACATCTTTGGCCGTTCCGTTTGCAGATCTCTCGTTCAATATTCCAACGAGGAAGTGATGAACTTTTCGAAGAGTTGGAACCCCGAGGAGTGTATTTTTAGGCTTACATCAAAGCAACGCTACCCCATACAGAGAAGTTGTGAGAATGTTCACTCCCGAAATTATCGTCATTTCAGCCCTGGAAAATGGAATTTTCAAGGGTGAGAGCATGTTTTCGGGGAATGCATCCCCTGAGCGGACAATCTCTCCAGCGACAGGCAACCTCGCACATATATCCAACATCCTATATATCCGTTGGAATGTTGTGGTTGGCAACACCGAGTAGAACGGCCGCTTCCAGTTTGAACTTGAAGAATATCTCGATCGTTTTGCTGTAAGAAAATGACTATGGTTTTTGAACCCGGGGAACTTGGGGACCTGGAGTAAGGAAATACTTGGAAATCCTCCAACGGTCCGATCCGCAAGAGGAGGGGCGGGGAGACTCGGTCGCTTCACCACGCCTCTCACCCCACGCCTTAGTAAACCAACTGTAAGCTTCTCCGTACGCCTGTAGAACCTGGCAAATACTCGAAGGTGGGACTCTGAGTGGATGCTGATCGTATCTATAATCGATTAAGCTTGAGAAGACGTGCCCTGATGTGAGACAAGTTGAGATCAAACTTGGAGGTTGGGATGACTGACTACTTAACATCTACCGGATTTGAAAAAGGCCGAATAACAAAACGTGACGAACAGAATGAGTTGCAGGAAAACGTGATGGTGTTGCAGTTGAAAAAAGAAGTCTGACGGAGCGCAGTTGAAGCAGGAAGGGCATTGGCTCTGTCCCACCTCGGGTCTTCTCAGACGACAGACGAGCCGCGCCACTTACAGAAACTTCATATCAAACGACTGAAGAAAAGGAAAGAAACGAATCCCACAATGCGTGCTGACGCCGGCTTACTCGCTCCCTGTTCCCCGTCTAATAATGATCAGGGGAGGGGAGGGGTCCAAGTGGACAAGACAAGTAAGTGACAAGGCATGGGGGATCGTCCGGCTCCTCCTGTCCCCACCTTAAACGCAGCGTATCAATAGTCAATTCTATCATCACTCTCTCCACTAAATTTGACAATTGGGAATTTGGAAACAGCCCTCTCCTTTTCTACAATGCTTCTTCAGACTATGTAGCAGAAGAAATGAAAGACGGGAATCTCCCACCTCCACGATCGTGGAAATAAGACGGTACGACTAAAGTCTTGGAAGGGAAGCGGCTCTGCGGCGTAGGAATTCTGGTACAGCAAGTACCTGGTAACTACGTATGGAGTACCCCAGAGAAGTGCAATTCTTTTTGTATTAAGATTAGAGAACAGTCTTATGATGCGTTAAAGTTCCAGAGACTCTCCTCCTGACTTCTTCAACGTCTTTTTCACAACTGCTAGTCTGCTAGCTTATTCATACTTGGAACATTAAACTCGCTTCATTGTTTTGTTACGAAGTTCTTGTTGTCCATTTTGATATCTCTAGGGATTCCCCAAAGAGCATTCAGCTTGTTTTTAACTGGCAAGTCCCGAGCAACATGGCTTCGGAAGCCTTGCCAGACCGACGAATGGATCTCATTGTCGCGAATTCTCTTATCACGATTTTGTCCACGGCCTTTGCAGTATGGAGATTGATTGTCAGATTTAAACTTACGATCTCGTCTTGGAGACATGGCATATCTGATTATTTGATGTTTCTTGCTGTTGTAAGTAGTACTGGGCGACCCATGCCGATTCCTTTCCAGCCAGGTCACGTAATTATCGAAGTGTCAACACACTGACGATATATCAGTTCTTGAATGCAACTGCAAATATTCTAGCAGTTTACTCTACAAGGGAAGGTCAAGGGCGAGTAGACGCCGATCCATTCTGGACTCCAGAGCACAAGAGAGAACTCTTGCACCTAACATACGCCTCACAAGTAAGCTGGCCTCCAAAATCGTTCCCTTTCGCTTTCATTCTTCCTGGGAATGAACATACTAATATTTCTCTCATCAGATCATTAACATGTACGCCTTATTCCTTATCAAACTCAGCATTTCGGCATACCTCATGGCTTTATACTTCTCGCAAAGTTACAAAGCGGTGATATGGGTAACAGTTTTCGTAATCTGTGTTTGCAACTTCATCGTACCAGCCATCAATTTCCACGGCCAATGTAAGCCGGTCGCGATGCGTTGGGACAATCGAATCAAAGGAAGATGCTGGTCAATGAGTGTAAGACTTGGGAGCGCATACACACAAGCAGGAGCCAACGTTTTCACCGATTTTGTGTTTACCGCTTCCCCTCTGGTGTATCTCCAACAAGTCAAATTACCGAAACGGACTCGTTGGGGTGTGAGAATTGTGTTTTTGCTATGCTTCCTGTACGAACGACCCTTCCCCTTCACACACGAAAGCTTAACACTAACACGTACTTCAGCGGAACAATCCTCTCCATAGTCAAAATCTGGTCCCTCCACCTCGCAATGCAAGTCACAAAAACAGACACATCCTACCATTCCGTCCCCCTATCCATCATCTCCGCCTGGGAAGTAGGAATCTGCATGATAACAGCCTGTCTCCCACCCCTCCGAAAGACCTTCGATCACCTTCTCGGGAAGATCGTGCCCACCACAGCTGGGGACTCGAAGACCGAAAGAAGTGGACCCTTCTCACTTTCCACTTATCGGACGAACAATACTACGAATCGAATGACGACTGTCGATGATGAGAATGAATGGAGGAGACTCGAGGAAGAGGGGTTGCGGGGTGCTGGACCGATGGGAGCGCCTGTGGGAGCGCCTATGGGAGCTACGACTTTGATTACTGCGGAGAATGTTTACGATGATGTTGGGGGGAGGAAAAGTGGTTGGAGAGGATCGAAACCGTGAGTTTTTGTTGGGATGGGGTTTGGAGTTTTGTTTTGTTTGCTTTAATTAGATACCCCTTTGTATTACTTGTACCCTTAGAGGTTCCCCTTCGTCCATAGAACTTTACTTTTGGATCGCAGGGCCGGTACCGAATTTACAATTATGCAGTGAAATCAAAGAAGTAAAGGGCTGTCCTAGGCCTCGCTGGTCTCAAGACTAGGAGTATGCTATTCTTCCAGCTCGTCGCCCAGCTCGTTCGATCGTTTCCTGGTACAGCATCCTGTAGGCACCAAAATCCAGAATCAACTAAATCGCAACAGTCAAGAATTTTTTAACCAGAGTCGAACTTTAGAGCGCCTCTCAGAGACATAGTGAATGGTTCCTCTCTTACTCTCTCGCTCCTTTTCACAATTTACCCCACTTGTTGGGGGTTGGATGGCTCTATTAAATATCAGCGGGAGAGGGTGGGAGAGAGGGAAGAAAGCTAACAAACATTTCGGGGGAAAGTTCCTCCTAGCGTGGGTAAGCGGACCAGGAAGCAAACACCTTCTTCCCCTCTTTTAATTCCTCTCTTTTATTTCCCTTGACATTATCAGAGAAAAAGTAAGAGAAGGGAGGGTTTTAAGCTAAAAATAACCTTTTAAGTTATCTCCTCTCCCTCTCTCCCTCTCCCTCCCCCTCTCCTTCTTCTATAGTACATTTGTAAGACTTAGAGTGATTACGATTGGACAGTGAGGTTATGATAATAATAGTAAACTTATACCTAAAAAAGTTCCTTTTTTCCCGATTTATGATTCAGTCCCTTTAACTGATTCTGACTTTTGGGACTATTCCGGATGCCGTACCTGGACAGTCAAAATTTAGTGGCTGGGAATAAAAATCATTTTTCCATTTCACATAGATTGATACAACGATGACTCAATCGACTTCATTTCTGTCTTGATTCTTATTTCTTATATATTTCTGGTTGTTTTCGTCAACTGCTGATAACACCCCTGGCACTCCTTCAATTTATTTTGACTAACTACAACATTCTCAGAAAGGCACTTAATATTAAACCCCCAGAAACCTTGCGTGCTTCTGGTATTTACAGTCTGCCATGCCTCTTATACTTCGACGATACTAAACTGTCTCGACACCTCAGAAGGGAATCATCCCGAAAACTCGTTCCAAGCAAAGCTGCCCGCCTTTAACCAGCGAGAAAAATCAAAAGTTCCCAATCATGGCACGCTCCAGAGATATCCCAAAACCCAACCTTAGTATGGGCTGGATATTCTCTCTCCTTAGCGTAAAGTATAGTCTGAGGAGAACAGACGATACAGTCGGCGTGAATGTGGCCCAGTAATTCAAACCTAAACAACCTATTCAATGACTAAAAAAACAAAAAAACAAAAAAACCCTCCAAAAAATGTATAAAAGAACGTACAGTACAACAAAAGAAAAGTAAAAAATGTCCCGAGTCTTGTACTCAACTAACACACTAGCCTAACCACCTACAACCAGAGCCAAGGAACGGACAGTCTGATGTGCCACCACAACATACCTATTTAAAAGCTAACCTAAATTATTGAAGCGTAACAACAATCCCAAAAAGATCCCAAAAAAATATGTGCAATAACCATCATGCCAATGAGCTTCAAAGCCAAACTCTAACCAGCCTATAAGTAACCAACACCAGGAGCCTCCCCGGCTGAGAGTTTAGAGGTTAACATGTGAGCTGGGAGACGAATTGGCAGCCTATCGAGCCAACCGTAGTTGGTAGTCGGTAGGCTAGTCGGTAGGCTATGGAACCGTGCTAAGTAGTATTACAAGTTCTCCGATCCAACCAACCCACCAGATTTGGGCAGTTCCCTAGGCAAGGAGTGGTCATCTGATGCATGGCTCCGAAGAAGCTTTGAATATGCTTATTTGGAGGTGAATAAGTGGTCAAGTACCGGGAATTGTAACGAGTTGGCGGTACAGCGTCAAAGCTACAAAATGTGTTAGCTTGACTACTCGTATGCCTCACTGAATATAAAAAATCTGTAGATGTCTGCCATGAAGAGGAATCTAGGGAGGCGTTTTCGGATATTATTTCAGATGTAGCAATTTAATCTTCGGTGGTCAATCTTTTTCAATAGAGCTACCTATTTAGTGCCCTCAATTTTTCCTTAACTCCATCCCCCAAACTCCATGCCCATGCCAAAAGGTCTCTGCACAATGTATCTATATCAAACAAGAAGAACGCTGCAAAAGTTAGCTACCACGTCTCAACAATAGGAGTCTATTCAAGAACTCACGCATTGACACATCCATCGTTCTCACAGTTGTTGGTAATCTGGGCCCATCTACCCCAAACGACCTTTCCTCCAGCAGTAACCAATCCCAAGTCACTAACGTTGACCTCGATGATGGTACCCTTGGTCAAAACACCGAGTTGTGTGTACATTGGGTTCTGTGGGTTCTTCTTGACTGAGATGATTGGAAGGTTGACTGTAACTCCGAGTTCTGGGTGTGTTACATGGGCTTTCTTGTAACGGAGACCCATGGGGCGAATGAAACGCTCGTATTTGACGGGTCTTCTTGTGAAATCTGTCGCACAAGGTTAGTATGGAACATAATATATATGCACGCAAAATCTAATTATTTCCATCCACCCATTCCCGAATCCAGAGAAAACACTGATGTTGCTTGAAAAGTACGAACCTGGTCCAACAAAAGTAGGCTTCGTAATCATTCGCTTCCATCCCTTCTTCGCGGTTTTCTTTCCAGTCTTCACAACCTTGAACATCTCCTCCTCAGCAATACCTCGAACCTTTGGCAGAGGAACGCTGAATTTTGCCGCCTTCTCCGCACGCTTATTTTTAATGGCACTGGACAAAGCTTTCGCATTGGTGGGATTTGATCGATCGAGAAGATATTGTGGGAGGGGTGTGGTGGAAGGCTCGTTTGGTGCGGAAGATTTGACATTGCGCTCCTCGTGGGCCTTGATCTGCTTCTTCATCTGGATCTTCTCGTGGTGTCTCTTCTTCTGGTATAATTTCGCTCTCAATCCCGTAAGTTTCTGCGCATCTTCGGAAGCCTTGTGTCCCTCTCGAGCGGCCTTCTTTCGAGTTCGTTCCTCGTGGTCGAGTCTGCGGCCGTGCAGCTTTCGCCACCGGTCCATATACTCATTTTGAGGCTGCGAGAAGGTTAGCTTTTTATATGCAGGTGAGATAACTTAGGCGACAAGTTTCATACCATGATGAGTTGAGGAATGCGTTGGAATGTTTGTGGCGGGGAGGTTGAAAAATGTTTACTCGTAGGACAATCGATAAGACGAAATTCTTGTGAGCAAGCCCCCACAAGGGTATCTATTTAGGGTTAGCGCCATATCCAAAAAGCTGGAGCTTCAGGGCAGCATAGAAACCAAATACGACAGCGACACCACGAGAGACTTGCTGGCTGGTTCTCCGAATTCTGCGAATCCCATAACGCATCACCATGTTCAGCAGAACTATACGACGGTCCATTCTGGACACCAAAATCACTTCGTCAACGCTACCTCCCACCTTCCTCCTCCCCTTCCGCGCACGATATCTCCAAACTACCACTCAGCACATCGATACACCTCCTCAAGGAATCGATGCATCCCAATTACCCCCCAAGGCGCCGTTAGAGGCAGAAGAGGGCGCTCCCTCCATAGCACACCACATCCGACGCAGCGTTCCTTTACAACCTGCCCCGATCGCGAAATCCCTCGCCCTTGATCCCTCCGTCACAGAAATGCTTCCTCTCTTAGCCGCTCAATCATCACACTACATCACCATACACGTTCACGGCAAACCTTACCTCGTCACCGCTGGAGATACGGTGCGACTGCCATTTCACATGCCTGGTGTTATCCCAGGGGACGTGTTGCGTTTAAATCGGGCCTCCAACTTGGGTTCTCGCGATTACACAATGAAGGGGGCACCATACTTGGACGAG
Organism: Hymenoscyphus scutula; assembly: GCA_001399465.1. Taxonomy (NCBI): domain Eukaryota; kingdom Fungi; phylum Ascomycota; class Leotiomycetes; order Helotiales; family Helotiaceae; genus Hymenoscyphus; species Hymenoscyphus scutula. The sequence continues at coordinate 138,336 of LKTO01000030.1, read as the reverse complement.
AGATTATTCGAATGCAGAGCACGAGTTATGGGCACAGAAGCTGAGCCATTGCGAATTAAGGAGAAGAAGAAGCGAAGGAACAGGAGAATCAACCGGGTCCAGACCAAGCTGAAGTTTACGATATTAAAGATTGCAGAGGTCAAGATCAACCGTCTGGAAGATCTGGAGAAATTGGGAAAGGAATTGTCATGAAGAGAGTGTTTTGATAGTGTATCGTTGTATCGAACGGCTGTCACAGTGTGCAGCTTGTAATATATTTGGGAATGCTTGTACAACTTTGCGGCTCTGGAGGATGATTGCCAAGGCTCTACTTTCCTCATTTCTACATCTGAATTCTCATTTCGGTACTTGTGATGTTTCGGGCCTCTGGCCAAGCCAATTTCGCTGTCAAAGGAACTTCCCGGCAAAGGGATTCTATATCCAGCCATTCCTCAAAGCCATCGGACTGCGCCAGCGCCACTTTTCTATGTTCTCATTCGTTAGTTTCACTTTTTCTACTTTCCAGCCGCAGGTGGAGTCCCCATCGTGCTTTTAGTTTCGCTACACCATGTTTATGATTGGAGGTATGTGAAGGCTGGGTGCGACATTGGTTCATACTAAAGCCTCATATTCGGGGCTTAGAAGTCAGTAGCTTCAGTCTGATCCCAAAGCCACACCTCTCTTTCCCATACAAACAACCCATTTCTTCAAATTTCGTGACTATGGAGACCTTATAGAGTATCTTGACCTCAATCTTTATAGCATGAAGGAAGCTTATTATCAAAGTGGTATGTAGTATCGCGATGAAGCAAGTGACACGATAGCTGACTCTCATTTACAGCCTCGAGACGGTACTACAAGGCTTCAGCGACGCGAACTCCTGTGTTAATAGTTCTCCTGATCATCACGATAGTACTTTTCGGTATTACAGAGCTTGCTATTAGGCGCATTCCGGCACATGAGGGCGTGGGAAAGATAGGAAATGCTGTCACTGATGCCCTGAATAAAAGAGCTTTGTTGAAACGGGCAAGTGGTGAGTTGGTTTCTTGTTTTTGATGTCGGAGAAGCCACACTAGTACATCATCCTGAAACTATGGAGTGTATATTCCTGTTAGTCGAATGATAACTCGACCTGCTTCTGATTCTCTGGTTCGACACCGATGCGATTGATTTGCAGGTCCTTGAATCGCAAAAGCTCTGTACTTGGGCCCAGACTGTATTAGTTCTCGTTACAGCTTGTTGTTCGTTGAATATAGCTAATTCTGAGTCTACACAGTCTCAGCCCAATCTTCTCCAGCAACAGTACCTGCTGCGTCGGCATCGGCAGTTCAAAGTGCGAGTCCAAAGGGCGGGTATAACGGCGGAACGTCAACAGCCCTCGATGTTGACGGCCCTTATTTGACACCTGGAAAGACAGCGACTTCTCCGGTAGTATACTCATCAGCCTACACTACTTCCGGGCCTTATTTAGAAGTTGGAAATGGAAAGTCTCCGACGACTCCTTCATCGGTTCCTCCAAAAACCACACCAACAGTTCCACCAGAGATCCATCCCATTTTGCCAACGGCCCCTCGATTAATGCTGGGTGATGGAGAAAAGACCACTAAACCGACTGACCCACCGCTCATATACAGTACACCTGCCAACGACGTGCCGTATTTGACCCCCGGTAATCCAACGGCAACTCCTGGCCCAGTTACCCAATCTACAGGCGGCAGTGGTTACCTCAATCCCGGTCCTGGGACAAGTACTGTTGTTGCTACAGCTCCCGATGCTTATCTGCTTCCTGGTGGTGGTAGCCGTGTAGTACCAGGCACTGGTAGCTCTAAAACTCCTGGTCCTCAACCCATAGAGCCCATTGAACCTCTCATTGCTGGTGGTGGCCGCGTAGAGCCTGGTGTTGGTGGTTCGAAGCCTTCTGGTGGCGCCGCTCCTAACACCCCGAATGGACCAAATCTGCAACCAGGTGTGAACCCGGTGACTCCCTTGCCTGCACCTGTTGTGACTCCAGGGAAGGAGGCCGCTGTGGAAACTGTGGGAGCCTTGCAAGTTACCGGTAAATATCAAAGTCCGTTTTCTGCATTTCTCAAACTAACACGCTTCTAGCTGCGGGCAATGATCCTGTGAATACACCAGGTGCTGTGCCGGCCGTGCTCCCAAATCCAAGTAGGAGCTTCATCTTCTGGTCTTGTTTTTCAACTGCTAATGATAAGTTTAGCCCAAGGTTCACCAGTCCTCACTGTTCTCAATGGGCAAACTTTCGCTATCACCCCGTCTCCCACAGTCATTAATGGAGTTACGTACACCCAGACGCCTGTATTGACAGTGGTTGACGGCAAGCCGTTGGCGATCACTCCGGGTATTAATGTCATTGATGGGAAACCCTTTACTCAAATGCCAGTCTTCACTGTTGTTGACGGCAAGACAATGGCAATTACTCCAGGTATCAATATTGTTGATGGTAAAACCTTTACTCAAACCCCAGTCTTCACAGTCGTCGATGGAAAAACATACGCTGTGACGCCGTATGTTACGGTCAGTAATGGCAGAACATACACAACAACCCCGGGATTGTCACCGAGTCCTGCAGCTACCCGAAATGGTCCGTATCTTGAGTAGGTACTAATCGGGACATAATAAAAGCTTGCTTCCTCTGCTAATTTACGTCTTATCGCAGAAACGACCCTACTTATTCTGCATTACGCCCAACAGCAACTATTGTCAACTCAACTGGAACGTATTATGCCTATTCTAATGGGGAAAGTTACTTGGCTCCCCAGATTACCCTCCAGGAATATATATTGGTGGCTTTCGTTCCCTTGATAGTCGCTGTCCTATACACAATTCCATGGCGTATTTTAGATGTTACAATCCGAGAAATGGAACCTTTCTACCAACTCAACCAAAGAGGAGGTGCTCTCGGAAAAGATTCGCTTTGCTTGGATTACAGTACCTCATGGCTCATCACAACACCCTTCAAAGCAATATCCAGAGGACACATTGTGCCATTTTGGTCTTCGCTCATCTCGATTGCAGTCCTTGTCCTGGCCCCCATCTCGTCGGAAGCATTCTTCGTCAGTGTCTATGGGGAGTGTGGATCGGCTACTAAAGGACCTTGTCGCGCGGCTTGGGGTGTCTATCCAATTCTCGGTCGAGCGATCCAAGGAATCCTAGGTTTCATCGCTATTCTCCTCATTCTCATTGCAATTTTCAACTACCGTCGATCTTCGGGTGTTTATTCTGAACCACTGAGTTTGGCTGGGCTTGCTGTTTTGCTCGCAAAATCACCACTCTTGGGATGTCTGCGACAAATTGATAGTATGGTCACCAATCAAGAATTACGAGAAATCATTCAGGGGAAACGGTTCGGTCTTTCGTCTTTCGTTGCGGAGGACCTCACGCGTTGTCATGGGATCGTTCCCATGGATATGGATTCCGAGGTTGGATTTGCTTCGGTGGGCAGTATCAAGGAGAAGAAGGGGGCGTATACTTCGGTGCACACGGTTGATGAATTTGGAATTGGAGAGTATGAGACAATGCGGGCTCCTAATAAGGGAATGATAAATTGGCATTCAGGCATTTCATTTTGGAAGGATGTCAAGGAAAAGTCGTTATTTTTTGGCGCATTCCTGGTCGTCGGTGGTCTATTGACCATCATCACTTATTATCACTGGACGGGCCCGGATCCCGTTACCGGGGAAACGACAGGTTTTGAGACGTTCATGGATTCCCAAGGATTCGGAGTGAGATTCATGATGACAGCCTTGGGTGTAGTGATCAAGCTGCTCTGGTCAAACGTTGATGAGGGTCAGTCCCCTTTCTTCCATTTTTCTTTGCGCGAAAACTGATTGTCCTCTAGATCTCCGTCGAACGACACCCTTTACGTCCCTCATCCGCGGCTCCTCAAACCCAAATGACTCAGTACTCGTCCCCTTTCACGGATCCCCCACGACCGCCATCCTCCCCTCTCTAAAACGAAAACATTTCATCGTAGCCTGGGTAGCCTTCCTCGCCTTCCTTTCCGAATTCCTCCCCATCTTCCTAGCCAATATTCCCTACTCTCCCGCCATGACGAAAGACGCTTATACTTATTGTCATTTTCTCTCCATGGCCATCTTAATCCTCATGACTCTCGCCCTTCTCGTTCTCTTATTCAAGAAACCGGGTGGTGTGGGATCACTCCCTCGAAGACCAAGGAAGGGAGGGGTGTTTAGTACAGCTTTATATCTTGCCGCGCCTAGTGAGGCGGATTCTACATTCTCTAATGTTTTTGGGCGGGAAAGTGAACGGGAACGGGGGTTGCTTGATTGTGTGGCGGGACTGAGTACGGTGGGAAGGAGGGAGAGGGATGATGCTATTGTGGGGGTAGGGAGTCTTTATAGTTTAGGTGTTGTAGATGGAGGTGGGGATGAGAGGAGCTCGATTGGGGGGAGGAGAAGGAGTGCGGGCGAGCTAAGGGAAGAGTTGAGAATTGATGATGATAGGAGGGTGCGAAGGTTGTTGTGTGAGTGATTTGGTGTGTGGTTTTTGTGAAGCGTTGGTGTTTTGGTGTTATATTTGGGGCCTTGCAATTAGGATGATAATATTGGAATGCGATTGTACAACCTGATTTTGCTACATTTAACAAAGAGTACCGGATCTTTTGTTGCGACTAATTATTAATTTTGAAGAGCCGTATGTATGGTGTCAGGGGATTTAGTAGACCCCTGCTTTAAGGCACACGTGACCAACTACAATGACAAGCGCTCTTAAAATACTTCTCATAATTGATACTTGATATGTACTGAGCTTTGAAGCCTTTTGGTAGTTGCCGGTGCCTCAGATCGACATTTTATACCCCCCCCCCAACCAAAACGTGACCAGGCAACTTCAAAAGATGAGAGTGGTGAAGTTTATTCTTCCTTCGCTGATCTCTTTTGTCATCTAGTTCCTAGACAGTGTGATTAGGTTAATCGAAACCTCAAAATGGGATACCACTGCGGTGGGCCCCGTTAGCGAGCATCTGACATTACTACATTTGCACTAGCTGCTTATCAGCACCGCCGCTCAGGATGCTTGGCCAAGATTGATGATGGATATGGATCCATACTTGTAGCCAATGCAGTATGTATCTACCAATATGATGCAATCTTTGATAAATACATATATTTATAACCCACGAAAACTCGAAAAACTATAAATCCCCATTTCACAGCGCCAAACAATTTCCAACTCGATTCCACATATAAAATCATCTTCCAAAATCATCGAAATGGGTTCCTTTGAGTACCGAGATGCTGTTTCGGTTATCCAAATCGTTGTCTTCCCTATATTTTTATGGTTCGGTCTCAAATTAAGAAATGAACAAAAGCCAGGATGGTTTGGAATCGGGTTCTTGTCACTTTGTCGAATCGTTGGTGGTAGTTGCATGTTAGCCCTTATAAGTCGAAACACGAGGGGACTTTGGGCTGCAGTGTTGGTTTGCGAAGCGATCGGGATACTTTTACTGATATTCCTGCTCTTGGAATTTCTTGAGAAAGTGTTTGGCTCCCTCACCTACCTTTGTTCCTTTCGTTTGCTAATGGAGTCTGCAGAAATAAGGCTTCGAACATTATTCACAAAAGGGTCTTCCTTATTCCACAGTTGATCGCATACGTAGACCTTGCTGTATCGATCGTTGGGTTCGTAATGGTTGGACAAAGAGAGGATGCACTGGCACCTACCCCGTACAGTCGAGCCGGTATTGCACTCAATGCTGTTATCTATTTCTGGATGCTAGGCACATTCGTCGCTCTATCCTTACGCCGAAGTCAAGTTCTAGAAGCAGAGAAGCCTCTCCTGATGTGCGTCGCAGTCTGTATTCCATTTTTGGCGGTACGATTGGTTTACGCCCTCATTTATGTTATCACGGCAGACAAGTTTTTCAACGCCATTGTTGGGAATCCTACCATATATATGTTCATGACGACCTTCACTGAGATTGTTGTTGTGGGAATATGTACTTGGACAGTTTTGAAGATGAAGCTGCCAGAAGGCAGTGCAGAGGAAGCGGAAGGAGATGATCTGGAGAGTGGGAGAAGCGTTTCTTTCACAAAACCTGCATCTAAGTGATGGTGGAAATACTAGTAGGAAAATAATTATGTCGAATGCCACACACCATTCGGGAGCCTCACTATTCTATTTAAATCGTGTTATATTATTCACGTTCTATTTTGTTCTCTGGCTGGCGAAAGCTTGCCCTCAAAATCTAAAAGGTCAAGCCCACTAACCTCCATTTCTAATTTCCTAAGCTTCTCTTCGAAATTGAACCCGATCCTTTTGCCGTAACACAGATGTGTCTCCTTCCTTCTTAGCTTGTTCCAAGTCGACAAGCCAGGGGGCTTCTGGGAATCTCCCAATTCAGGCGATATTTCGCAGTAAGAGATGCTTTATGAATGTGACGAATTGGGGAGGAAACCAAGTTGAATCGCTTTCTCTGAACACATGGAATTAGAAACCCATCTATTTATGGCTCTAGACATATGGAGGGTTATTTTTTTACTTTTTCGGCGTCCAAGACCAGGTTTTCGAAAAAGCAGTGTTATGAAAAACAAATACTTAGATTTCCAAGCATTTATAGAACGTTCGATCCAAAGCACAACTTTCAATACAATATCAGGCCTTCCACCAGAAGAATCTGACCTAAGAGAAGACATTAGAAAAACAAATATTGAAATTTCAAAGGACCCATAGAACGTGAGCGATAAAGTGCAACCCTCAATTCGAGATCCAGCGTTCACTTCAAGAGGAAGTCTTAAGAGGAAGTCTTAAGAGGAAAGAAGTCTTCGTTTTGAATAATCTGTGTGACTTTCGTTCGAACTTATAGCCTTCGAAAGGAAATACAACCTTTTGTTAAAGAGGAAGAGTTCTTAGGATTTATTAAAGCGTTCGTTAGAAGAGAGAACATTCAATAGGAAACTCATCGTTCACTGGGCGAAAGCAACCCTGAAAGGATAAGTCAAGCTATTACGGAGTTCCGTATACACCAACCTCAATGACGACTAAGTAAAATCGCAAAAAGTACTTGTAGTATACAGTTTCCAAGCTACTACTCAACTAGTCCTTAGGTGCGTATACGCCGTTCGTCCCATCTCTCTGATTCTTGCACTATTACTCTTCCTCCTGCTCTTATCTCTCTCTCTATTTATGAAGTGAATTAGAAGATATTAAAGACAGGAAGTTAGAGAAGGAAGGCGGGGTGATGTTTGCTTTTCGGTTATTAATTTTGATTTCATTCCGAAAGACGCTGGATAATTACATTGCGACGTGTTCATAAACCCCTTCTTTTCTTCACCTTCCATTTCTACCTCTTCTACTTCCCCCTCTTCCTCTTCCCCCTCTTCCTCTTCCCCCTCTTCCTCTTCCCCCTCTTCCTCTTCCCCCTCTTCCTCTTCTCCCTCTTCTTCTTCTCCATCTTCTAATTCCCCCTCTTGCACTCCCAGAAAGAGTTATATTTAAAACTTTGAAAGAGGAACTTTAAAGAAGAAAGGAGGATACAACCTACTAATTAGTAATTCCAAAAGGGGTTCTGTCTAGTGTAGGTAAGCGGGAAAAGAACATCTCTACCTCTCTTCACTAAATTCGCATGGCGCTATCATTCTGCTATTAAGCGGTGTACCGAAGCTTAATCCTGACTCCTCCGTAAGCGCCTCCTAGTAGGGGAACGTAACTCCGACGCTACACTGAGCCACTGGTTCATCCTGGCCCAATTCGGCACGCGCCGCACTACTTTTATACTCCTGAGTTGTACTCTACCGGTAGAGTTTTAGAGTAGAGTAAAGTAAGAGCTACTACTCTACTCGACTTCTTTAATACGGTGATCGGAAGTAATAGTAAAGAAATACACTAGTAGTTCTAATAAAAAGTCCTAGGTGCTTAAGAATTAATGCCTTCGAAAAAAGTAAACTTTTACGATCTACACTTTATATATTACGACTTACGAATTTAAGAATATTCAGAGTTTAGTTATCGACTATTAAATATACTACTAACACCCCCACTACCCACTTTTATGCCAACACTGATCAAGAAGGTAGTTCGCTTCTGGAGAACGTCTTTGAACTGATTCACTCCCTTGTTAAAGCCTTTGAAGTGTAAACCTCTTAGCTCTCAAATTCACCGGTGGTCTTACTTGATATTGTAAGAACTAAGCTGTCACTACCATGGCAGGATATATGAAGTAGTGGCCATACTAGGTACAATCGTGAAGTGTATCCAGGATTCCATTTATTCGAGCTTCGATCGCCTCACCTACCACCTACAAACGCTATACAAACACACTTAACTCACTAAAACCAAACCACAAAACCTGCCACCTCCATCGTACCAAGTTACTACACTTCAGCATGGCACCGCGGCCGACGACCCAGGCATTCTATATGTTAAGAATTTCAAGGGCAAGTACTTCAAGGAATGTAGTGACTTTATTGATGAAGACCGTTGGCTCCTATATTGCGGAGACTTCAAGGATTGGGATGAGAACAGACTATCCAAACTCTGAATACCCCCCCCCCCTTGTGAATTGAACTGGTATGTTTCATCCACTAATTCCGTATGGGTCAATAAATCACTTCATTGACTAATATCTCGGACTTTGTGAATACATTTATTTATTCACCAATTAAATAATTACTCTTTAATAGCCTTCTAGACCCTTTCCTTCCCAGCTAACGAGCCCCCTTTCCGTATCCTCTTTTCTCTCCTAGATCTTCGAATCTCCCCTTCTACCTTTTCTAGTTTTCTTCTTCTCTTTTAGAGTTTCCCCCTTGGATTTCATATCTAAGTCTATAGCTATTTATAGTAATCTTCTCTTTTATAGCTAGTAAGGATACTTGAGTTACTAGTAGCTTACAAGGTTTATTTCCTTCTGGGTAGTAAGGTAGTATAAACTAGGTACTAGGTATTATAAGAGGATTTAATGATTTATAAGGTTCGGCATCTAGAAGACGATTCTAGAAGTTCTATAGATTCTATTCTATTTAGAATCTTCTAGGCTAGCTTAATATAATTCTATAGAATCTATCTAATAACGTATTTCACAAGCGAGCTGGCCACCCAAGCGAGTTGGCCACTTCAAAACTCATACAAAAAAACGTCCGTGCATAACCGTGCACTTTACGCATTTATTAATAAAAACTTCTAAATTAAAATCTTATTAAAGAAACAAAAGTTTAATATTATAAAAAAATCAATTTTAAGTCGTTACTATTTTCAATTAACAGTTCGCTTAATAAGACCCCTGTATTCATAAACTATTTTTTCTTTTTTAAACAACACTTTAATATAAGATAATTAATACTTAAAAACTAAGAATAATGAGTAATTCTATAATAATAAATTTAAAAATTCAATTTTAGATGCTTTTATTAATAAATGCGTAAAGTGCACGGTTATGCACGGACGTTTTTTGTATGAGTTTTGAAGTGGCCAACTCGCTTGGGTGGCCAGCTCGCTTGTGAAATACGTTATATATAACTATATATTTAACTAATAGAGATTATAGTGACATTTAATACTAATAAGCTTAATTAGCATCTTCTCTAAATTCCTCTTCCTTAATATCTGTTCAGTTAGTATTATTCGTCTAGAGAGCTAAGAAGAAGCAGAAGCCAGGAATATATACAGTAGCCAGGTCACGTGTACCCCACAACATGCCACCTCTAAAAGGTCAGCTCCGAGGACCACAGAAAGTGAAACACTCTATGATCCGTCTTCTAGTCCTTGAGTAAGATTCCTCCTAAAGTTCCTCTCCAACGGTAAGGCAAGCTGGATTAAAGAGGAACAAGACTCTGAGGAAGCACACTATAGCTAGCGTATGTATAACCGGTTTCCTTCAAGATGCTCGAGATCGCCTCAAATTGTGCCCTGTAAACGTATTCCACTAGCACGTACTACGTCTCGGAGGGGTGTATTAAATATAAGGAGCGGTAGAGCTGTTACTATAGTAACGGCCAGCTTATTGACTTGTCGAGAAGAAGAGAAGGGGAGGAAGCAGAGTCTCGGAAGTTAACATTTTAGTAGAGGGGAGGGGATCTTCCGTTTAGGACGTATTTTCTGATGTTTAGAGCTTTCAGGGTGTTTCTTCGGCATGTGGTATGTGCGGAGCCGAGCGAAAGGTTGGGTTTGTGAGGAGGGGAAGGATTGCGTTACGTCGTGCGTACTACTGACCAGGTTTCCCAGGAGCCGTTCTTACGGTCCAAGGCACACGTACTAAAGCTGGTTGCTGGTATAGGTGTTCGAAATTTTGCGAACAGTGAATAAGCGAGAGGCAGAGTTAGATTAAGTATTGGGGTAATGGAGCGCTGCGGAAGCGCGAGGGTTCGTGATTTTCGACGGAGATTAGCTGGAAGTCGAAAAATGTCATTGATACCGTGTAGGGAGAACGATACGATCTGGTTTGTTACTTTGGAATAAAGTAACAGAGCTCAAAACATAGGGTTCGATTGGTATAGTATTATTCGTCTAAAGAGGGACAAGTCTGACTCGTGATGTGTGTACCTCGGTTAGTACACGAGGCCCTCGTAACTATCTACTACCTCCGTACAGGATCCTCCACTAGCGCCGTTGGTCACGTGGTGCATCCCACGATATATCGTAGTATTCTCTCGTATTCACTTTTTAAGTAGCGTTTAGTAGATCCTAGTAAATTTCAAGACTTTCTATTAGCTAAGTTATAGAATAATAATATACTAGCTTATATATACTAGTTCTATAGAATTCTATAATTCTACTAGATATCGTCTAGAAGAGGCTAATAGAATTCTATAGAATTCTAAATACCGAATATTATATATAGACGTATATATAAATTCTAAATAGAACTCGAGTAATTAATAGTTAGAAGAGTAATATAGAAATAATATTATTTACTTTTTATTAGTAAATAAATTAATATATCTATAAAGTTTAAGAAATAGATAATAAAGTAATTTATTAACTAATAAGTAAGCTAATAACTAAAATTTACTAGAACTAATATCTACTAAGTTATACTAAATTTAGTTTTCTATAAATCTTAGAAAATATATAAATTCATCTTTATTATAATTTTTAATAAGTTAAGTTTTTATTATATACTAATATTAAATAAGGTTAATATTCTAGGTTAGTTATTAAACTTAGATACTAAGTAATTTATAAGGAAAGAGAAGAATTAATAGAAAGTTATAAGTAAAGAACTAGTCTAGTAAGATCTTTTTTATTTCTTTCTTTATCTATTCATTTAGAAGAATCCTTATTTATAAAAACCAGTTGTCAAGTAAGTATACTTGAAAAACTAATAATACTCTAACCTACTAGAGAAATTAAACTACTAGACACCTTACAAAAGACAGAAGAAAACAACCAAAAATCCCAAACAAACAGCTACTCTAGTAACATAATACACATCTCTTTATTCTTCAACTCCTTTAACACAATTCTAACAAACAAACATAGTTACTAAACCCCTCAAAAATTCGCCAAAAAATGGTGGTCTTGGCATCCCCCAAAATTCACCCCTTGCTAAGCGACAAACGTCACTTCACCAACTTCACTTCAAAACAACCCAATCAAATAATTAACACTTATCAACGGTGAAAGACGCCATTATCAGCACGTGTCACACAGAATAAAAAAAGGTTTTCCCTCAACAACAACAACGGAGACGGCAACGGAATTTTGTAATTCCGGTCTCCACCACCCAACAGCAAGATGGACCCCCAATTAAAGGCAAGGGTGGAGGCCAAGCTTGTTCAGTTGATGCACCAAATCCTCCGCAACCCCACCACCACCACCACCAACAACAACAGCAACGGCAACAACATGGACCAGATCAACGCTGCTGTTTTGCGCCTGGAGGCGCAGGAGCGCGGGGAGGCCACCACCTCCTCGCGTCCTGCGATGGACGACTTCTTGGCCGCAAATGCGACCAAGAAGAAGGGGAAGAAGGGGCGGGCCTTGCCAAAGGCTTGTTTTGGAGCACCTCGGTGTTCAAATGCTCTTTGTGAGCATTTGAACGTCGTTCCGTAGTAAGTTTCTCCTCTTTCTTTGCGTCTTTGAGTCTCGTCGCCTCTCCTCAAGATCTTATCTAGCGATCGCAAAGGTGAGGTCTTCAATGAGGGCTTTGAAGGCTCGACTCGATACTTCGAGACAAGATCGAGGCTTCAGCTTCGATTCAAAGCTTTCTGGCACTCTTTCACCCTCTATTCGCAACGAGGAGAAACCAAGATCGAAGCAAATCTGACCCAAAACCTCCCAATTCAGCACCACGCCGCCCATCGACGTGGATAAGGAAAGCAATCTCCTCAAGGCTCTCGGCTCGCACTGCGAGAAGGCCGGATACTCGGTCTCGGAACTCTACGCGAAGCAGTCGTTGCACGCGAGAGATTGGAAGATTGCCGACGCTTGGAAGGCACTCAAGGCCAACATCGATGAGCGTAAGTTACTCTCTCCTCCCATCGCAATGAAAAAAAAAAGCAGACAGATCTAACATCTCACCAGGAGAGGACAAGTACAAGCTCACCGGACGAACGAGCTGGGACCGCGTCAACCTCCACGCCGACAAGAGACCCAACAATCCGTTGGGCGCAATGGAGCCTCGCAGCGATCGCATCAAGTATCTCGAGGACGACGATGCTTGTCTGCACGACATCTTGACCAACAACTGGAACTCTACCTATGGCAAGGATATCAAGCTGCAGTTCCCAAACAACAAGGTCAATCAGAAGCGACAGTACCAGTTGTATCGCCGAGAGGCATACTACCGCTCTGAACGTGCCAAGTTTCGAGACAGCTTGCCGCTCACCAATACCGCCGAGGAGAACGTCAAGTCGATGCAGGATTTCGACGATATCAACGAACCTGTATACGATCTTGAGCAGCTCCGACGCGAGGATGAGGCCAAGAAGGCACAGGAAGCTCTTGCTGTCGAACCTGAAGCAGAGCCTGAACCTGAAGATGCTGCGGAAAAGCCAATTGGACCATATACCAAGCAGTACAATGAGTTCCGAGCCAAGATGCTACGGGAGGGCAATGTGCCAACATCAGGTTGGCTACCTAGCTATGGAGATATTGAGTCTGGCCACGAGAATGTTAAAGAGAGTAGCAGCTCGCCATCTGCCAACCCGCGTAAGATCAATCTACGCCCAAAGACTCGAAAGCGCTCACCATTTGCTCCTCTCACCATGGTAAGTTTCCCATTCCCGTTTCGTAGTCCACGGTTCCAAAACTAACAATTCCACAGGAGGATCTCGAAGGAATGACGTTTCGCGAAGAGCAACTGCAATTCCTCATTCGCCCAAACGGTCGTGATATTCTATACGAAAAGATGAATTCCCTCGGTTACTCTATCGATCAAAAAATCAAGCAATTACAGGACTGGCTTGAGATTTATAGTATTGATGAGCTCGATAATAAATCCAGAGAGGCTATCCAGCTTGAGATGTTGAAATACCAATCACATCAGGAGCGAATCCAGGCGAAGGATTACACGATCGTCGAGAAGCTTCCAAGCGAGCATGTCCTCGTACGATTCGATAATCATGGAAACGAAGCTAATGAGGCCGAGGAGCTGCGTGCGCAAGACTCGGAGAAATTAGAGCTTCCAGCTAAGGACCCAGCCGTCGAGGCCTATGAGAGTCAACATGAACACCCAGGAGGCTTCATGGACTTGGGATTTAAGCAGGATGAACTGGAGCGAGTGATTGAAGAGACGATGAACTCAGCAGGCGTGGCACCCGAAGAGTTGCAGCGTTCTCTCGATGATTCGAGTAAGACACAAGAAATGGACGTCTTGCCTCATGAAAAATTCAATGACGCTCAAATCCCTCACTTAGAAATGATTATTGGTGTCTACTCAGACCCTGCCAAACTCCAGTTGAATTTTGACATCCCAAAATTCACTAAGCGAGAGATTGATGGCGCTAAGGAGGAGGCTGAAGACGCGAAAGAGCCTGAGCCAGAACTTTCAGAGAAGGCTAAGGGCAAGCGACCCATTCGGCCATGGGAGCAAAACGTTGAACACGACGCCGACCCCGTTGCCTTCCCATCTCCGATCTTGAAGCCGAAACAACCCAAGTCGAAGAAGGACTCTCAAAGTCTGTTCAAGCAACTCTCCAAGAACACCATCGAAAGCAAGCTTGCAGATATGGGGTTTGACAACGAGACATCTGCGCTTCCCAAGTACCCCATCGAAAGCAAGATCGAAGGCATGGGACTCGACGATGAGACTCTTCTACTTTCCAAGAAGACCATTGAAAGCAAGATCGCAGACTTGGGACTTGACGAGGAGACTGTTGCGAAGATTGTTCAACGATTGAGCGCCAAGGACCCAACTCGCATGTCTTCTTTCACGGAAGCGTTCCAAGTTCCGCCAGAGTATCTCTTGAACGACGACGATACTTTTGATGGCACTCACGATCCAGACGCCGAAGAGGGAGATGTCGATAAATTCTTCGCCGACGACACAACAGGAATGGATGATCTCCAAGAACCGTTCCCCGAGCTCGACGAAGAGTCCACCACCTCCCGCAAGCAAGATCCTGCGACGCCAAAGTATTCAGGAGCCGCCGTCCCTCTCCCACCACCAACTCCAGAGCCCATGTCCGACACCGACCGAGCTCTCCGAGAGATCGCCACCAAAACCATCAACATCACCAACCAATTCCCCGCCGCTGAGTAAGTCTCCCCTCCCCCTCCACACACAAGACATCTACTAACAAACCCCCGGACGCGATCTCTTCAACAAGTTCATGAGTATCCACATCCTCGCTGGCCATCGACTCTCCACCGGCCCCTGGCGCTCTGAAGACGTCGGTGCCTTCCTCACCTTCGTCGACGAGACACCCGCGCAGGGCATCAGCATCGCACTCATCTGCAAGCTTCTCGGCCTCTGCGACAACAACCCTGTCCGCGCGCACGCCTTCTTCAAGGCCGCCGTCTCGGAGATCACCACTCACTTTGGGGTGATTGGGGTGCGCAATGCGTCGTGGGAGAAATATGAGGCACTCATGTTGAAGTGGGAGACCTTTTACTGGCTTGTTCTCAAGACGACCAAGGAGGTGATGGAAAGATATGGGGTTGAGTGGGTTTTGACTTGATGTGTTACCCTTCCCTTGGTCGATTTCTTCTTGTTCGCCGATGCTTCTTTGGAGGATATATGGTGTTGGAACGAATATCGCGATCGTATCTTGAACTTGGTCTTTCTGTTTCTTGGGAAGACACTCTCGTGTTCACCGAGTAGGATAGCCATCTCAGATGCGTTTCTTGTTCTCATTGATTGCATATGTTTGTATGCTGGCGTTTGGACGTCCTTTAGCGTAGATACCCCATGGGTAGCGTTCTTTAGGCCTTCATTTCGTGTTTTCACTCTACTTGTTTCTTCTCTAATTAATACTTTGACGACGACGACAATGCTGCGATGCGCTGTGGGTTTTCAACCAGCAGTTGCTTTTTAAAAGATGTCAGATTAGACAGCTGTCTTTCGTCTTGAGGGAGATTTTAAATTGAAATTGAAAATTGTTTTCAGACTTTGTTTCATATGCTTCGTGATAACGTGGGAAAGTGATTGCTACGTACTTGGGCGTCGAGCCTGGTGAGGGCAGTGTGAGGCTGTTGATTTGAGCCTCACACAGGCAAGCCATTGCAAGGCAACTTGCTTTGACAGTTAACATATCTCATTCAACTGAGCCCTGCCTTCGGTTTCTCAAGAACCTAACTCATTCTCCTTGCGTCACGTCATCTTCCGGAGAACAGCTCATTAGGTATGGAGTCATCGTTACAAGTACAGGAAGGCCAGGCCAGGCCAGTAATTGTTACGAAGAACTTTTGCGAATCAAATGATATCTTCGTCTAATCTTAACAATTTGAGAGAAGGGCTTGTGAATAGCTTCATTGCGTTGTGATGTGTCGAAGTTGAAAGCAGGGAACCTAATTGGAAATCTGTTTTAGTCATCGGCACCTCATATTTCAGGTCTAAGCACATGAACCTGACTCCACTCTTTCCCTCTTCCCCGTAGTCCTTCCCTGAGTAGTTCTTCCCTGAGTAGTCCTTCCGAGAAAGTCTCTCAGAATATCGATATCTTGCTGAATTTTTCCGAAATTCGAGGAAGTATCAGGATGGAATCGCTGTGACCAGGCTCCACATTTAGGATACTCTACTACCTACCTAGACGATGTCAGCCTCCGCTTCGGCGTCTATCCGCAGCTAAATAATCGAAGCCTAAGGTATAATAGTCTTAAAGATTATATTAGAATTATTATTTGAGAATTTTATATAATAGACTAAAAGTATATAGTTCGATTTCTCTACTAGATGTATTTAATAGACTTTTTATAATTTATTATTTAAGGAGATATTATAATAATAATAGATTTATAGAGCAAACGGGTAGTTACTCTAGTATAGAGTAGTAGGTCTTGAATTATAAGGTTTAAAGAGAGAAGAGTGTATGAAGCACTCGAGACTATCTACATACTCTACTAGCCCCGTAGGTCACGTGGTATACCCTACAACCAGTATAAAAGCGTTACAAATTACTTTACTTTACTTAAGAGCGGTGTTTCTTACTGATTGCTTGTAGAAAAAGGTTATAGTAGACTCAAGCTGTCGATCTGGCGTACTAATATCGTCTCTACTCTTTCTTACTAGCTAAGAATAAGAAATTACAATCACCTGCCATCCAATAGCACAAATCGCGACTTGAACAGTCCCAGTAATAGCATTAAACCCCATCATCTCGCCTAGAGTACTTACACCAACGAACGAAGTGTATAAATGCAATTTCAATTTTCGAAGTTGAGTCTCGTTAGTCGACGAAATCTCGCCCCTTCTGCGTCGCGTGCCTTTTGATCTTCTTTTTCTTAGAATTCCTAGTCCTAAGGATCCTTTTGACCTCTTAGTGTACAAACAAGAGGTAAAATACGCCGAGACGAACAAAAGGCATGTAAGGTTTATTGTGGCTTTGGTGGAGGGGGAGGCAGCTTGTCTGTGTGTTGAAGTTAACTCTTGGGGTGTATCTTGGAGGTGCGCGTATTTATCTCGGAAGAGGTAGCTTTTGGGTTGTCAGTATGGGTTGTTGGGGTAGATTGAGGAGGTCAGGCATACAGTTTCAGCATTGCCAATAAATTTTCTATGCTATTCTCCCACTTCTCCACTAAGATGTTGGGGAAAATACTGCTTTTTGGTTCATGATCTACTTGAGTTCCTAACGATCATTAGCCCTGTTGCCGATTTGATCATTGGAATTTAATAAGACATACCATCAACAGCCCAAAAGGTAGAAGCTCCCCTTGTAACTCCCCTTGTGCAAGTCCCCTCTATCTCTATCTTCAACTCCTTCAACACTGTATCATTCCCCTTCTCCCCATCCCATTCAGGAAACGAACGAAAGGAAGTCGCTAAATAGCATCCTGAATGTGTATTCCATAATCTGAAACCCGAATCTTTTTCGGGATCATATTGGATGGTCCAAAAACTCTTCGTGGTGGCTTTCTCTGTGACTTCTATATCCCAACGAATGAATTCCTCTTGGGGGTTGAATTCCTCATCGGAGGCTATGCGGTTGAAGACACTGATCTTGGAGGAGACGGAGAGGTAGAGTGGGGTGGAAGAGGAGAAAGGGAGGAGGTGGATGGATTCTCCGGACCAGAGGTATGAGGTTATGTGGGGATTTGTGGGATCGTAGTCTGTTGCCATTGCTTGTTTGAAAATCCAGGGTTCTTTTTTAGGAGTATTAGAATCGTTTTGCGGTGTTGTTTGGGGGGGTATGCTTAGAGGGGAAGCTCGGAAGGACGAACCAACTCGTGTGATTTGATCCGAGAACACTGCTCGCTGACTAGAAGAGATTTTTGAAGTTGTTATTGACTCTGTATGGGCGCGGGGGATAAAGACTGAGTGATCTTCGTCCCAGATAAGTGGGTCCGTCCAGAGGAATCCCGCTGAAGGCATGTAGATGGATATTGGGTGGTTCGGAACCATTGCATATCTGGGTTTGAATGAGTAGTTTTACTAAATGGAAAGGTGGAAAAGGAATTTACTTGGGGCGCTTAGTAAGTGGAACTGGAGCCTTGAATTTATTATGACGATGGTCTTGTTGTCTGTTTTTCCTTCGACATTGAGCTGATAGGTAGCGGAGATGGAAATTCCCTCCCGAACTTGTTTCCGATGTTGGAAAGACTTGCGAGAGAACTAAAATGACTATCATCATTGAAAGCATTGAGTTCAAGAGAAGGCTTGTGGTGATATTAAGGAATAGGCGTTTCTGTAAAAGGTTAGAATTTGAACACACGTTAGAACAAGTGCAAAAGCTTACGATAGAAATGCACTCCTTATCCAAACGTTGCAAAACCGCTACTGCTTTGCAAATTCCCACTATGAGGCTCAAAAATAGCCAATCAAAAGTCCTACAACCAAATAACGGTGCCAATGTCAAACACATCGTGACCCAGACCCCGGAAAATGTGCTCCCAATGTTGGCCTTCAAGAAAAGCTCTGAAGTCACACTTGAAATAAGGAAAAGATCTCCAATCGCGTAGCCAATCTCAACAGCATCTGAACTGCCAATCGTTCCTAGAATCAGAACAAAACAAAGTGGCTCAGCAAACGAGATCCATTTCCAAAACGAGGATATTCGCCTTTCCTCACGGTGTTGAATTAGTGGATAGAAGACGCAAATTGATATGCTCGTTTTTACCGCAGAATGGAGTATTAAGTGATTCCAATCACTTAAGTACTGTTGAAGAGGGAAACTCAAAGGTGCGTAGAGTTCGATGACTAATTGCCCGCGTTGGAGGAATGAGGCAAGTACCGAATGGACGTGGTCGGGATGGGTATAATGAGAGTGGCTAAATAGGAAGAAAAGTATGAAGGTACATGGGGATAATAGGAACGTTTTCTTTGCATGATTTGAAGCCATCAAGGTTCTCACATTAGTGAGATTGGGACAGAGTTACTCGTGGAAGTATTTGAGAAGTAAACTTTCGCTTGTTGTGGTTCCCAAACCTCTATAGGCCATACAGCGACAAATTGAGTAGGCATGCTATTACGTACCTACGGTTTTTGGGGTAGAATTCTTGGGGGGCTAAGAGGCCCAACCCGACAATATGTTTGTAGTAATCCACAGCCCAGCTGTCTTTTCTTGGAAACAAGGTAGTATTGACTGGACTTGTTGCATCGTGAGGGAATAATTTACGTGATAACTCCTTGACGGCCACCCACAGGAATTAGCCGAGAATGCCCGCAGTGAGCCCCTGGCGCATCATGTAGGTAAGCGCCGTTCCAAGAAATCTGTAGTGCGGGTCATCATTTCAAGAAAGAATTTGACCCGCGACCTCCCACCCCTCTGTCTCTCTTCCAGCGTTGCTTGCATAATTCATATCCTGCAACGTCACCGCACCCAAAAATACACAATTCTTTCCTTCTACGCTTGGCTGTAGACCACAAAAGATGGAAAACAGTATGTTAGCTACCGGATAACTCACGGATTGAATGTTAATCTCCGGACAGATGACTTGAGAGAGAAGATATCTGCATGCTTGAACCAGTATCGCGAGAAAATGTTGGAGTACAACAAGAAGATTCTCGATCAAGAAATTTTAGGGCAACAAATTGACAAGGAAAGCGACGACCCCGAATATGTTGAGGCCATCCTTGAAGAATTATGGGGAGACGGCGATGATATGAAAGCGGTTCAAAAGGTTTCACGCAAGGTGTCCGATATTTACGAGCATCTTCCCGATGGCACCAAACCAGCTGAGGACCAAGAATGGCAGGGAAACATCTTTTCCAACCTCGAGTTATCGTTGAATCAAGTTGTTTCGGAGAGTCGTCGACCTATCGCAATTCCCCAAGAAATAAAAGTTCTTGCAACGCTGACGGGCGGAATTATTGGACCAGGATTTCCAATGTTGCAAGAGACCACAATTGTGAGCGCTTTTGAGCCCGTCTTCGGCAATGCCAAGGGACCAGAGAAGCTGGGGTTAAAAACTGGTTTACTCCCAGAAGATGGGTGGGAGCTTCTTGTTGGTTTTCAATGCGGTTACTCTGGACACGGAGGTTCCTCACATGTTGTCTATGGAAAATGTACTGGAGATCCAAGTTATAGGAAGTTCGAGGAACTTGGATGGATGTATGTTATTACATACGCCTTTGATCAGAGTAACATCTATGGTAACTTGTTTGAGTACATTGAGGGGTATACTAAGGGTTATTCGAAAATCTGGGAGAACTAGAAATCGCGCGTCGTTGGAGCGGCAGGACAGTGGGTGTTGGGTTTTTACAAAGGGATAAATGTACTTGGCTATTTCAGGGAATGTGAATGAATTTACTAACTTTGACCCAATCCCCACACTGACTTATATTCCTCATTCCCTTTTCATACCAGTATATACCTAGATAGAATTAGGTACAGCTTCCATAGCTGCTCTGGCAGCCACTTCCACAGTATCCGGAAGTTGTACCACTAATTGTAGTATTATTAAATTGCCAAATCAGATGTGAGAATGGTCAACTCACCAGAACCCGCTTGATGAGCAGCATTTCCCATTCTGAGGTCCTCCAGCACAAGTGAAGTTTCCATTAGTTGCGCCGCACTCCCCAGTGAGAGATGGTACCGTTCCAGTTGTGCAGGCTCCAGCCGTGGGTTGGCAGCCTTGAGCACAAAAGCCAACAGCAGTTCCGCAAAACCCGCTGGACGAGCAACAGGTACCTAAATCCCAAAGTTCCAGTTCAGTATATCATTGTCACGCCATGCTTAACAGGATAGAACTTAGCGGAAGAACATACCAAACGTAGAGCCCGTGCATGTAAAACCAGTGGTTCCTCCACAAGACCCATCAGGAGAAATCGTGGTGATGGCACATCTTCCAAAAGCTGGCTGACAACCCAGACTCGTTCCGCAATGAGTTGCTGTACTACCACAGAATCCGAAACCTGAGCAACAAATTCCAAATGTGCTGCCGGTACATGTAATGGCATCCGTACCTCCGCATGTACCATCAGTACTTATCGGTCCGCGTGAGAATAGCATATTGCTTGAAAGAGCTGTCTCAGGAGTAGGAACAGCGATTCCAAGGGAACCAAGTCCGAAGAAGACAATAATAGTGTTTAAAAGCATGATGAGTAAATGTGAGGAGGGGTAGAAATAGAAGGATTTCATGGTGACAATGAAATGAATAGATAGGATAGATAGAAGTCTTTATAACAAATGGATGCTCTTAAAGATGCTGCTCGAAACTTTTCTCCCTCTCTTGCTTCAACAAAACTTGAAATTATCGCGGCTTGTCGGGTCCCCTGGTGGTTTATTGATTACCTACATTGGACTCCGAAGTCTAAAGCTCGAATAGGAAGCTCAAAGTGAGAATCAGAGATTTCAAAGATCCTGGTGCTTTGAGTTATTTAACTTCGTACTTCATCTGTGACTCCCACCATAAATATACCAACGACAGTATGTTCTGATCTTTCTTGGCTAATAACTTCTCTTGAGAAAAGAAATCTATTTAGTTAGGCTTATGGCATCTGGATCTTTGAATGTTGTCAGATTACTTTCTGAGATGGTACGGTTGAGGGACGGGGGGGAACTGGACTTGATGCTTCTTGCCTCAGGTTGTATCCTCAGGCTACTGTAGAACATGTGGATGCCCCCCTCCCCCCTACCCCAACACCAACACACCAACAACATCCAAGCAATATTCATCTATTTCCCAGAGATTCCAACCAACACCATAATTAGTGGTGTGTTTTTGAGGTAATCCTATATCCTTTCAATCAAGCGTGGCCACTAGTTTTCACTTGTTAGGCTCTTTACTGTACTGCAGTCATTCGCCACCCAACCGGGCCAACCCCTTCCGCTGTTGGCTTCTAAAGGGACCCTCTCCTAGCTACAGAAGAGTACTACTTTGTATGTTGCTCCCCCATTTCTTGATTTTCCCGTTGTTGGTGTTTCGATCCTCTTTCAGTATTTCTTCAGCACTTGATTTAATATTTGTTGGTTCTCCCACCGGTTCAATTCCTGTTATTAGTCTTTCGAATTTAAGCAAAGATATGCAATAATGTCGATTTTCTTCAATGCTTGGCACATGTTGGCTCTTCACCGAGTGGATTTCCAGCTGCTAGGTTTCCCATTACATATTGAAATGCAGCATGCTGGCTCTATGATTTTTGACTAAAATATGCATGATTTATTGGATAGATTTCAATTTCGGCGAGAAAATAAAGACATTCAATATACGGAAGAGGGAACACTGCTGGAAGTTTGATACCTACACGGGTGTTGAGATATCATTGGCATTCTGGTATCGTATACGTCTCTACTTTATAATGTGGAAGCTATGAACACCCTGCGAGGCGATTTTAGTTTATCAGACGCACAGTCTCTGTGCCTTCGGGGCACCGAGTAAGGATGCACTTATTGCTTCGACAAAAGAAGGAGGTGCTGAGACGTACTTGGCTGTAAACCTGGTACGCGTGTTTTGTCAAAGTTGCTGGGAACATTATCCCAACAATGTCTAGATCTCCGGAGGCAGCAGTCCAACTGTTCTCAGTTGGAACTTAGCTACTTGGTCGCAGGTGTCATGGTGATCACCAATCTCTTAGCAATCTTGAGCGGGTCGCATAGTCCGATTTCGAGAACAGTTGATGGCTTGGAACTCTTTTATTGTACGTGAATTTCGGATTCTCACTCCGGCCATATATTCAAGCATGCGACTTCTTGATTCAGTTTTCAGCCTTGGTTAACTTTTGGTCTCTTCCACCTCTGGCACAGCATGTTTTACTGCCTATTGGTGGTTGCTTTTCTTCTTTCTGGGGGATTGGCAGCGCCTAACAAATTATCATCCACTTTCAATCGTCGGACGACGGCTTCCCTCGACTCAAACTCTACGGATACACACTCGACCGTTCAGCAGAACTTCGATGCCGAAACCGTAGAGGCGCTCCCCATTCCTATCTTAGAACTAGGAACTTTGTATATCAAAGGACAACCAGCTGGTTATGCCAGCTCTAATAACAGCTCATCAAAATCTCCCAGCAAAGGAGATTTCGTTACCAGTGACACATCAAATGGAATCACCCGAAGCGTACCCATTAACAAACGTGTTGACGGCCCGGTTCAGTGCGGGCCCGGCCAGCCTTGCTTAGATTCAAGTTGTTGTAATTCGGTATGTGTACACTACCGCAACGAATTCATTTTATTAATAAACTTTCAGGATGGTAAGTGCGGTTACAAGACCGCCCATTGCAGCCCTGCTTCGCCCGTCACTTGTCTCTCTAATTGCAATGCCAAGGCAATGTGTGGAATTGATTCACCTGATGCTGCAGAAAAATGCGGATTAAATCTCTGCTGTTCTTTCTACGGATGGTGTGGTGTAAGTGGAAGATTGTTACCACAAATCAAGATAAATTATTCTAATATTACCTGTGTAGACTGAAGAAGTTCATTGTGGTAATGCGGATCCCATTGGCTTGACCACCCCTTGCCAGACGGGTTTTGGGGGTTGTGAAATTATTCCCCCGCCGTCATGTGGTTCTGGAAGCGGAACCGCCTCAAATGGAAGAAAGGTGGCCTACTACCAGTCATGGTTGGTTCATGGGCTGCTCTTGTGCGTATATATACTCATTCTCATAGGAACACGCGAAATCGGAATTGCAACAGAGTTTATCCGCACCAGATAAATACCGCTGGACTTACTCACGTCAATCTTGCATTTGCGTAAGAAATAAGAATCCATCCCACTTAGGTAGACGTGATGGAAAACAGCTAAACTCAAATTAGATCTATCGACCCTCACTCATTTCAGGTTGTTCCAGCAAATCCTGCGGACGAGGATATCTTTGTACAGTTTACATCTTTGAAGTCTTCAACGTTACAAACTTGGATTGCGGTCGGAGGGTTCGATTTTAGTGATCCAGGGACGACAACTCACACTACATGGTCGGACATGACCTCGACACAAGCAAATCGGGCAACATTCATATCTTCCGCGATTGCTTTTATGGACAGGTGGGGATTTCAGGGCTTAGACCTTGATTGGGAGTACCCAGCAACAGAAGTCCGCGGTGGCAAGAGAGCGGACACTCAGAATCTTGTCTTACTTGCGAAAGAACTTCGTGCTGCGTTCGGGACCAGATTTGGACTTAGCAGTATTTTGTAAGTTCTTTACGTCAAATGAAATAGGAACCGGGACTTACACTCACTAGGGCTCCGGACTACTGGTATCTACGGGGGATGGACCCGAAAGCTATGGAACCATACGTTGATTTCTTCGGCTTCATGGCTTATGATCTGCATGGCTCTTGGGATGCGTTGATTCCTGTGAGTGCGTTTCAAAATTTTGGACATCTGATCTAGTTTCCGCAGAATATGTCTACAAGCAGGCCATGAAATTTTCGAATCCCTGAGAAACTTCAAGAGCGGCCTCCTTGGATCGCATAGTAAGAGCTGTCGAAGCGTGGAGTTTGGGATACATTTCATTGGAATCGGTGCTCCGTTCATGGGCTAGGTTGCTAACATTCCCTAGACCATCGGGTCCATTATTAAACCTCAGACGGACATACGAGAAATAGATAAGGATCTTGTTCCTCTTTGGTTCGATAGGTTGGATCCTGCTAAAATCAATTTCGGAATGGCATACTAGTAAATATACTGACACCCCCCTCAATAAACTTCACTAACAAATATTCTAGTGGTCGCGGTTTCACAGTATCGGATACTGCATGCAGTATGTACTTGACATCCATTGATTCAACAGATGCTAATTCACATAGTGTATCCTGGATGTGAGTTTAAAGGCCCAAGTATGGCTGCTCGGTGCACCGTTTCTGAGGGTGTCATGTCAAATAGAGGTAAGAAAGTCCCTAATATATATCGTGCCAAGCTTATACATCCAGAAATACAAATCCTCATCACCGAGAAAGGTCTATTTCCCGAGCTTCTCACGGACCCCATGATCAAACAAATAACATGGGATGACCAGTGGATTGGGTACGATGATGCCGAAACCCTGCAAATGAAAATGGGTGTAGCTAATAACCGATGCCTTGGTGGAACAATGATATGGAGTATCGATTTTGACGTTGACGGACATGGGTACGTACTCTCTGATCAGAGTTCTTCCACCAAGGCCTTCTGGTAGCAATAGTAATTGTGATGATTAGGAGTGGTGACTTCCCTGATGGAGGGGGTACAAGTCCAGGCGATGGAACTGGTGGTTCCCCCGGTACTGGAGTTGGGGAGATCGTGTATATTGACGGCGGAATTTGGCTTACACCAAACCCCACGGTAAAATGCGAACCACCTTGCGTTATAGTTATGCCACCCCTTCCACTTGCTAGCGCAACCACAATCTCAATGCCACCGTTCACGACAACGCTGTGGTCTTCCACTGGTGGCTCTGTGGTTACTAAAACGACCATCATTACTGTCGCGCCTATCACAACATCTTATATAGGGTTGTGGCCAGTTACTGTAAGTCTATATTCATGTTGTAAATTACTGCGGAACTTCTTGTCTTTTAGAAACGCTGGCTCACAAACTCGAAAATAGGTGCCTTCAGGATTTAGCGATCAAATAGTTTTTACTCCCGTGCAGAGTGTTACTCCTCCATCCTTCATTCTCACGCTGCCTGGCACTGAAGCCTTGATACCTCCAAGTGTCGGGGTTGCTGCTCCCACTACCACCGGCGCAGGCACCGCTCCGACAAGTACGAAGGCATCAAGTACCGCTGTGGTGTCTCCTATATTTTTTCCCACACCGCACCCCGTGACTGTGCAACCAGGTGAGGTCATGGCCTTATCCAAGTTATTTTTAAATCAGAAATGGCTGACATTTCCGTTCTCGCTTAGAACCTACATACTCCATCGTCTTGCCTTCCAACCCCCCAGCGACGTTTTCACCTGGTCCGAAACCAACTCCTCAATGCGGCAAGAATAAATGCGGGCCCCGGGAATGCGATATCTTTGGCTGTGATGATGATGACTGTGGTCTTTTTGGCTGCGGTGGCGGCTGTGGTATTTCTTGGTGCCCTGGAAGAGGAGGGTGTTCATTCCTTACTCGAATTCTCTTTGGCTGTGGAGGTACTGGCGGATGCAAAGGGCCACTCTGCAATGTGGGATGCCTTGGAGGTACGTGCCCAATTAATTGCCCTCGAGGAATCTGCCCCATCAATTGTCCTGGTGGAAAATGCCCACCCGGTGTTACACCAATATATGATAATGGAGGCACGACGCCACCGCCAGACGACCCAGATGATCCGGACGACCCAGACGACCCAGACGATCCAGACGACCCAGACGATCCAGACGATCCAGACGACCCAGACGACCCAGACGATCCAGACGATCCAGATGATGATCCCCCTGAGTGCGATGCCACCCTTGATATTGAGCCAAACAAACTTTGTCCAAACGGCAATTCTCCTTTCTATGATCTTGGTTCGAGTAGTGTGAGCTGCGAATATTCTCCAGCGGTACTCAATGTCCTTGGGGAAGAGGCCAAGTCTGCTTGTCAACAGGACGCTGACGAAAATGAAGAGGATGCCCAAGAAACTCTGGATATGGCTAAAAACTGCTGCCCTGCACGTACCGCGCGGACACTTTTCGGTCGTTCCTCGCGCTTATTCGATCGCGCTCCCGAATGCGATAAAGCAGAGCCTCCAGCAGAACCATTTTACAAACCACCCGCAGCAGGCCAATGTCACTCCACCTACTATTGTCCTCATTCCCTGTTTCCGAATGTATGCGCAAATGCTCGCTCCGCAATTCAACTTCGCGGAAGGACTTCCATACTATCATTTATCTATGTTCCCTCTGAAAGCAAAGGTAAGCATGATGTCAATCTATGGTATAAGGGGAAGGAGAAGGTAAAGGGGAAAACTGGCCACAAAACAGCCTTGGATTTCATTGGCAACAAAGCGGGCACCGGTCCCGAAATTGGCTGGGGCTTAGTTGGCTGCGAGATTGAAGAATATCCCTTTGGCAGTGGCGATCCCAGGCGGAACAAACCTAGGTCTGATGTGATGGCAACCCGTGCAGTGAACAGACTCATTCCCTATCGAGAGAATGGAGCTGCAGGTAGTCATCTCGCTTCGTTTTACCGAGCTGCTGGAGTCGCAGCAGGCGGCGTTGGATCAGGTGCTAGTAAATGGGCCAAAGGATTTGTATACTGTAAGCTTTCCTTGAGCTTCCTGTTCGCTAATATTCGCTAATATCACACCTTTAAGGTGTCGAGTTTCCTGGCGCAGGAACTGAATATCCTGCTGGACAAGGAGATGACGCCTACCTCCTTGATTCTACAGCACATAATGAATGTGCCCAGGCTTATGGTATTCCTTACACTCTCGTGACTCAAGCCTACAAAAACCCTAATCAGGGCAGGAATATGGATAAATGGGATCCATGGTTTAATCGTGTTCCTGGTCGTTTGACTAGGAGGGTTACTTACAAAGACAGCTTGTCCAAAGTAAGACGGACCGATAATATTCCGCCTGTGTATTGTGAAGCACCATCTCCAGGGCGAAAGTTTTTCGATCAAGCCGACAAAACTTGGAAAAACGTGGTGGATGGCCGCGTGTGGGGGGTTGCCGAACCACCAACTGCCGACGCAGGTATCAATGGGCAAAACCTTCGATGCCAGAAACCGCCGACATCTGCTTCCGTCAACCGCAATTTTGAACAGAACATGAACATATCAGAAGCAGATAGCGGTCCTGCCACTGACCCGAAGCTTTCGGTTAAACCTGCAGCAGATTTTGCGACAACCGAGCCCTCGAGTTCTCTCAGAGCAACCACTTTCAGACCAAGATACCAGGCAAAGAACCGCGAAACAAACGAATCTGTACTCGAGACTTCAAACAATCGAGTTCGACGTAGTTTTTCGAAACGTGCAAATATTGGATCTTATGTTGATTCCAAGGTCTACAAGTACTTTGCCTGTCCTAATGATGACTACGATCCGTGTGCCGACGATCTTCAATGTACAGACGAAGACGATTCTATAACTACTTACGGGCCCAATGATGGCACTGATGCTGGATGGCTAGAGATTGAACCTCCAGATCCAAATTCCCCGAATATCCCAAGTATCCCACCTACGAGTGTTCCATCTCCGCCCTCATCTGTTCCAACATCTCGGCCATCATCAGCCCCTGCACCTCCGCCATCATCTGTTCCAACATCTCGACCATCATCAGTCCCTGCACCTCCGCCATCATCTGTTCCAACATCTCGACCATCATCAGTCCCCGCACCTCCGCCATCATCTGTCCCTATCCCTACTCCACCTAAACCACCTCCTTCCAATCCCTACCCATATATCTTCTTAATGGGCTTCGATCCACCGCCTTACTGCTACTCGGATCACAACAAAGACGGAACCTACGTATCCTTCAGCTATACACAAGCCAAGAAAGTAGTCGAACAACTATGCGTTGGTACACACTCTCTGGATCCCGGGAATCCCACAGGCTACACCTATGTCTTTACCGACTCAACAGCTGGTGTGAATATGGTAGTCCACGTGCAATGGGCCGACAACCAATTGGGATGCTTGCCAGAGAAATCAACTCTCCTAGAGGGGTCAGAACACGACGCTGGGGGTTGTGCAAGCTTGTCCTATCTCGCACCTAGTTACTGTGAGTTCTCCATTCTCTCTATCATTCTATCCCTACTCTCCATCTACTAACTGTGACCGATGTTGTAGGTGACGGAGGAAGCAATGATAAAAACTGGGGTGGAGCTTTCATCCTCAACGGCGACAGAGGTTGCATCCAATGGGAAATCTACGCCAAAGCCGCACCGAAACAACCAGATCTAGGTTGCAACTGCGGGGAATCCGGTTGTACGCCTTCATCACCCGCTTGTTGTGCCAATGGAAGTTGTACTTGTAATTGCAACGACGCTGGTTGTACACCATCCTCTCCCGCTTGTTGCGCCAATGGCAGTTGTTCCAAGACCCGGGAGAAGCAGTTGAAACTTGCTTCTTTCCGGAAGCTTATAAATGAGACTGAAGTGGTACCGGGGGTCTTGCCTGATGTGTTTAATATAACGACGTTTGTGGGGAATACTACGGGAAATGCTACTGGGTTTGGAAGTGTGGGTTGAAGTGGTAAAAAGGGTTGTGTGGCTGTGATGGCACACTTCATTCACTTAATCTAGGCTGCGCAAAGTATATTGGAGCATAGTTTAGTTAGTTCATTATCATGCTGTGTAATTGGAAGTCTCCAGTAGACACCTGGATTCTCAAGTCCCATCTAAGTTTATTGAGTGACCTACTTGAAAGACTGAAATTTGCCTTTGAGCAAATGTGGAGAGACTCGGGCGAGACTATTAAGAAATGCTTCTATGCACATCACTCAAATATAAGTCACTTACTATAATAAAAAAGCTATAATAAAAAAGGTCCCTCGGTACTCATTGAGACCTTAGCGAATGGCCTTACGAGGTGGATCACGTGATTACAAAGACCAGGAAAGGTATAACCAACCTACACTGTAGTATACACTTGATAGATTATTAATAATTAGCTAGACTATAAATACTCTCCTACTGTATTTTATACTAATACTGATTATAAGGCGTTTATATATTAGAAAAGGTCGTTTTAAGTAATTCTATAGAAGGTTACTCTTCTCTTATTACAGCTCTTAAAGAGTAAACGTCTTAATCTTTAAATTCGTTAGTTAACGTTAGTAGACTTACTTGGTATAGGTAAGAATTACTATTACAGTAGAGTATATACAAGCTCTACGGGGACGGATCGAGAGGCGGATTTTGTTCTCGCCTGTCACCCAGCACTAAACAACTTCGCAAGCTCTGTAAAGAAATCGTAAAAATAAAACAAAAATTCGAGAGGATCTATCTGCCACTGATTAACTCCAATATCGAATCTTATAATTTTGCTGGTTCTGGTTGTCGTTTCTTCGAAGATTTGCGACCTTGTCTACGTGCACAAAATCCGCCTCTCCATCGGTTCCCGTAGAGACAAGTACCGAGCCACGAAAGATACAGTCACGCTTTTTAGCCAATGTCACGTGTATTTCTTCAACACCTAATAGGGTACCTAAGTAGAGTCTGAGCCGAAAAGCTGAAATAAATTTAAATACCTTTATTGTATATAAATATCACAAGGCTTTATAGAACGGTTGTCACGTTGCAAGCGTAGTCGTTCCGTGTCCGTCTTACCTTTATCTATCTAGTACTCGGTATCATTGCCATTCTTCTGGAATGCGGCTCCCTCGATAACGGAAGGTTATGGATGTCTCGCTGCTTATTTTCCGTTGGGTCGATGTCGAGAAAAGATGGCACTGACCTCTTCTACGTCATCAGGAGCAAAGAGGGGATTCGATTCTTCAGTTGGGCACGAAAACGAAAAAAGTTGGCTGGGATGGACAGGGTGAGAGAAGAGGAGAGAAATGGAGGTGGCTGGGAGAAAAGTTCTCCGCTATAGTAATAGTAGAAGTCTACTATCGCAGCTGTTTCCTTGGTTACTGTACTGCTTTTTTCTGCACGTCTGATGATTCGGTACAAGCACCTAGCTAAGGGAGACTGATTACCCCTCCAACCTGATCGAGACCTTTTATCACTCTACAAGTAATCTTGCTTGCTTGGAATAACCTTGTATGCGACGTGTTCGAGGGATTACAATACACTACATATTAAATTCGTGCGACGTATCTTTTTGATGTCTTTTTGATATCTTTTTTATATCTCAACACCACACCACCATTCACCCACCTGCATCAACACCAACTGAATCATACCTCATCCAACCTTCCCTTCTCCCCCTCTCCCCCGAGCCTGCCGCTGTCACCACCAAACTTCCTTTGCGCCAAGTCATCAGCTCAAGCCGTACGAGTACTCGAGTACGTAGGTAGTCACGAACCAACAATACGCAGTCACACGCTGCATCCCCAGGATATCCCAACCACCAACAGCAGCCCTTCCTCCAACCTCCAGGCACCACCAGCACCTCATTTGCCGCTTTGTCACCCATTTCTTCCCACCCATCTAGAAGCATCACTGGGCTCAGCTGTGCGACTTGCATAAGGCTGTGAACACAGAAGCAGAAACCCTACCAACCTCTGCGCTCCAGCCCCAGTTATCACCATACCCTCAACAGAGGGGCAAAGAAGGCCAGAAGAGGGACACCGAGAGAGGCTTGGTCCCGACTGCACAAGCCTTGTCCTCAATCTACTTCTACACTACTAAGACCTGTCCACTGACTCCACCATTTTAAGAAACATCACCCGAAGCTGACCAGAGTCACCTTTTGCCTCGTATCGAAGCTCTACGTTGACCTGATACTTAAGCCCGAGGGCAGCGATCTCCCCACCCCGCTTCCAACTCCTTTACGAACAACCCCTCAACACCATAACCTCCGATAACCTTCAGAAGGATGCCTGAAATCATACGGGAGAGAGTAACGCGCGGATATGGAGGAGGCAGAGACCGCGATGACTATTCATCAGATGACGATCGTTCTTCCTATGGCCACTCCAGAGCGGGCGGATCATCTTATCGCACTGTTCAACGTTACCGTGTAACGCCCGATAGGGTCGAAAATGTAGACGACGTTCGTCGTTCCTCCCGAGTCGAGATATCGCGACCCAACGAGCGCATCGAAATCGACCGTCGCACTGAGGTCGATCGCATCGATCGCGGAAGTCGAAGTCATCTCGGAGACCGCATGTTTGACGGACCGGAAAGACCACGATCCGCTATCGATATCCGACCAAGAAATACCTATGTCGAGCGAGACCGTGTTATCGAGCGCGAACGAGAGCCTATTCGAGATACTACATATACCGAGCGAGAGCGCGTGGTTGAGCGCGAGAGAGATCCACCCCGCGAGACGACTTATATCGAGAGAGACCGTGTGGTAGAGAGAGAACGGGATGCGCCTCGCGAGACAACCTACGTTCAGAGAGATCGCGTGGTGGAGAGAGAGCGAGATACTCCTCGCGAAACCACTTACATTGAGCGGGATCGTGTAATCGAACGAGACCGTGATCCATATCGCGAGCCTTCGGCTGTTCGTGAGCGCGAGAGAACTACGGTGGTTGAACGGGATCGCCAGCGTTCACCAGAGAACCGACCATGGGAACGTTCAAATAATCGACCATGGGAGGATGAGCGCAACATTCGAGAGACCGATGTCAGAATTGAGAAACGAACTAGCACACCACCTAAACCTTGGGAATCGGAGCGAGATGTTAGAGAAACCGATGTTAGGATCGAGAAGCGTACTACAGAGCGGCGCGAAGAGCCATATGAACTAGAGCGAATTCAAAGAGAAATCGAGTACTATGATCGTCCAGAACCTGCACCACAACCAATCATCATTCGTCAAAGAGCCCCCGAACCTCAACAAATCATCGTGCAAGAAGCACCTACACCAGCTCCCATAATCATTCCTCGCGAAGAGCCAAGCGTTGAGGTTGTTCGAAGGACAGAAATCTCCCAAGAAATAGCTCGCCCAGAACCCAGAAGAGAAGAGGAGGATTACTACTATCGCAAAGATATTAGACGAACCGGCCCGGAACGAGATGACGACTATGCCTTGGCCAGATTTGATCGACGTGAAATCAGACCTCATGATTCCGTCAGCGACTATAGTGATGGCGAAGACTATGTCGTGAGAAGAAGAGTGATCAGACATCGTAGTCGAAGTGAAAGCGGGCACCGAAAGCGACATCTTGCGGAAGGAGCTTTAGCTGGAGCTGGTATCGCTGCGCTTGTTGGAAACCATCGCGATAAGGTTGGAAACGGACCTGAGCATCGTGGTCGAAATGTTGTTGGAGGAGCTGCCCTTGGTGCCATTGGGGCCGAGGTGGTTACAAGAGCACGAAGTCGTTATCGCGAACATCGAAGCAGAAGTCGATCCAGGTCAACTAGCAGACATTCGCACACCAAGATCAAGACTGCCCTGGGTGTTGCTGTTGCTGGTCTAGCTGCTGCCGCCGCTGCAAAATATGTCTCAAATCGCAACACTGAGAGAGCCGAGATGGGACGAGGACGCAGTCGAACTCGAAGTGTGTCGAGACGTCGTGGTCGCGATGATAGTTATGATTCAGAATATGAAACTCGCACCACGACTACAAGAAGTAAGAGCAAGCATAGCGATCCAAAGCACCGTAATGCGACAATTGCAAAAGCTGGAGCTGCTACTGCTGCAATCGCCGCGGTTGCGGAACATGTTCGAAGCAGATCACGGAGACGCAGTGGATCAAGATCAAAGTCACGCATACGAAAGGGCGCTGAGATTGCGGGTGCTGGATTAGCTGGAGCTGCGGTGGCAGGACTCTACGAGAACCGTAAGGGAAAGGATGAAGAAAAGGAGATTGAACATGAAGTTAGAAAAGAGCGAAGAAGAAGCAGGTCCGCGAGCGCCAGATCCGTAGGAGCGTATTCTGATCCAGGAGTTGACCCCGAATTAGGAATGGTTCAATACGGTACTGAACCCGTATACACCCACCAAACGACGACATATCGCGAGTTTGATGGTGATGACCGTGGTCACCATTCGAGAAGCCATCGCAGGCATTCCTCGGGTTCTAACGATAGACGCCCTTCGAGGAGTCGGAGTCGTAGTCGAGTTCGGGATATTGCTGGGGCTGCTGTTGGTACTGCAGCAGCGGCAATCGGAGTCAATCAATATAAGAAACGCAAGGAGAAGAAGGAGGCCCAGCGGGAGAGGGAAAGAAGACGTGAGGTCCCCCAACACTCTAGATCATCTCGTTCCCGGTCCCGGTCTTCATCATCCATCAGGACGTCTCTAGGGCGGAGGTTATCAAATCTGATACCAAAGTGATGCAGTTGATGCAGATCGTGGGGTATATATTTAATATTTCTTCACATTGTTTTTCTGCAGTGATACTAATGACTGGGCTTCCAGGTTATGAAGAAGAACCGCCAGAGAACTACTACGCTCGCGATTATCCCGATGATAATTACTCTCCTTCGCCCCCTCACGCTTCCGGCGGCTCCTATTACCCTGAACAAACGTATCCTGAAAATCCGTATCCTGAAGCTCATCAACAATTCCAAACTCCTCCACCACCTCCTGGGTTCGTGCCTGGCTTCACTCACCATCCTAATACAACTGCTCCCAACGTTTCTCAACCTCCTATTCCACCCTACAATCCCGCGGATCATGCCAATCAACCGGCATTCCAACAACCTCATGATGCTTTTGGGTACCCACCACCACCAGGGCCATCAGTCCCCAGAGCAGGTGACAATGTGAGTTCAAGAGCAGCTCCATCAAAGTCTCCAGTCGATACTTCCATGTCAGGTGGTGCGACGAAATTTCCATATTTTCCTCCACCCCCTACCAGCCCCTTTCCTCAAGAACCGAGACATTCGGAGGGTGCGTCTGAACGATTCTGATTAATTTTGACTGTCTATTTGGATTTGCTTTTGAATTTGCACTTTGCATTTTGCTTGTCAACTTTCCCAGGAGATTAACTGACACCCCCCAAGCCGTTGTAGATAGACCCTCCATGTACACACCCCCTTCCTCGCCAGAACCAGAATCCGACTCCGACTCCGACCGTCAAACCAATAAATCCGTCATGTTTGCACCTCTCTCACCAACTTCCTCCCGTCGCCTCTCCGTCATCCGTCACAATCACCAAAAAAATGATTCCGCGCAATCTCTCGTCCGCTCCATCCAAGAACAAGAACAACCCTCGGATCATATATACGAGGAAGACTCACCACCCCGCCAACACCGTCATCGTCATCGTCGACGACGACGCAGAAACTCAGATCCTTCGTATGATCGACCGACTTCCACGCATCGCCATAGAAGACGCCATCGTAATGCCTCGCGTAGTCCTTCGGTCTCTAGTTCTGAGGAGACGGTTGTTTTGCCTGATCGCTTTGATGAAGATGGACGACTTATTGAGAGATCGAGATCTAGGGGTGGACGTGGACGTGGAGCGCGAGGTGGGGGAGGAGGGGGACAAGCGGAGATGGTGGAGCAACTTGTGGCTGATTTTGGGGATGTGGTGGAAGGGAGGAAGTCGTGGAAGGAGATGTTGAGGGATGTTGTTGTTAGTGCGCAGGGGGTTGCTGCTGCTACGGGTGCTGCTAATGGTGGTGGGAGTGGGAGTGACGAGGAGAGACGAGGGGGTGGGAGGCGGAGACGATGATTTTCTTTTCGTTTTTTACTTTTTTCTTTGAGATTTGTTTTCTTTCTTTCTTGTCGTGTTTGAGATTCTCTTTTTTTTAGTTGATGAGCTTTTTTACGATGAGTTCTACGATGATTTTCTTACGATGACTTTTTATTTCCCCTCTCTTGTGGGGGACATGATGTTTTGCGAGTTTTTACATATTTGAGGTTGTGAGGGCCTTCGAGGGAGGGTAGGGGAAAGGGGAAAGGATATAGGGGGGGAGGACGGGAGGGGGAAGGATAACGAGACAATGACACCTTACTTTTTTTCACGTAATTTGATATCCTTAATAAATTAAATTACTCTTTTGTTTTTTTTGTCGCGACGAGTTGTACCTTTTTTGCTCCTTGGTTTATCTAATCTGCCTTATGTTGTTATAGTAAATATTATAGGTTTAGTAAACAGTATAGGGTTGAAAATAGTACTAATAGTAGTAGATATAGTGAATCTTGTAGGGTTGAAATTAGAGGGGGTGCGGTGGTGATATAGATTTAAGAATTAAGAATAGTAGTAGTGATAGTGATATAGAATTGATTAGATGTAGTAGACTAAGGTTAATAGTAATTAGATTATAAGTAATTTTATAGGTTAGAGGAGATTATAGTATATAATGTATTTTCTCGCTTTTCGGCTTTTAAACTTTTAAGCTTTTAGCCTTTTAAGCTTTTAAGCTAGAGAAATAGAGATAAGAGAATAGTATTTCTAATTATTAAATAGATAGTAGTATATAAATAACTAAAGAGTGTAAATATAATCTAATAATCTAATAAGCGAATAGTAAATACTCTTCTCTATTTATAAATAGACCTACCTCTCTTTTTTCTAATAAAACTAGATATATACTATATTATATTATATTATTTACTTCTTTATTTAGATAAAAACTAATAATTTCTAGTAGTATAAGAAATAATTAGATTAGATTAGATTAATAGCTATTAATCTAATCTAATTAATAGTTTTAAGGCGTTAATCTTAATCTAATCTAGTCTAATTATTATTAATTAATTAATATCGGCCCGGTAGTATTAAAGGCTAGGCTAAGACTCTAGAGTAGCGAATTTAATAATTCGAGAATATAGTGAGATTTAGATAGTTAAGCTTTACTACTCTCTCTCTCTAAATAAAATATAGCGTAATAGATAGTTTTTAGTAAGGCGCTTCTATAAATTTAGTATATACGCTACCTTTTATTAAAGAAGTAGTTACTAGCCTATAAAGTTAGAGAGTCTATATAGAGAGAGAAGAGAAGAAGAGAAGAAGAAGATAGTACTAGATTATTAGAATAACTACCTTTTTATTAATATATAGATATATAGATATATATACTAACGTGGTTTATCAGGACTCTATGTATATTAGAACTCTACGTACTCTAAAACCTATACAAAAAGCTGCTTAGTAAGCAACTCTAACTTTTTAGTTTATATATAAAAAAAGCTAAAATTGAAATTTTAGTTTTATTACTATATAAATAAGTAAAAGACAAAATTTTAGACGTTTACTAATTCTAGTTAACGATTCGCTTAAAATTACCTCTATATGTAACGGTTCTGACCGCCACCACACCTCAGGTCAGCCCCTGGCTGGAACCCAGCGGATACCGTGCTTCCTGAGCCCGGCTCGGTTAGCTATAGCTTGGCACAACCTCCTGTATTTAAGAACCTCTGGCTCCTGAGCTCTGCTCTCTTCTCTTCTTTCCTTAGCTTAGAATCCTTGTATAGACAGTTCCACAGTGTCAATCTCACCACTCGTGATACCTGACGTAGTCGTGCTCTTGCGCGGTCCATCAGCTGTGCGTGTCGTCACACTATATTTATAATTTATTTTTTATTTCTTTAATAACTAAGTGATTATAATTAGTACGCATCTAAAACTCTATATTGTATTTCTTTATATACTACTGAAACTAGCTTTTCAATTTTAGCTTTTTTCATTAATAGAATAAAAAGTTAGAGCTGCTTACTAAGCAGCTTTTTATATAGGTTTTAGAGTACGCAGGGTCCTAATATACGCAGGGTCCTGATAAACCACGTTATATTAATTAGACTAATTAGATTTAATCTAATTAATCTAAATTAGTTAGTGTAGTTATAATATTATATAGAGTAGTATATTATATATTATTTAAGTAAAATAAGTATTAAATTAATTACTTAACTCTTTTACTAGAGAGTTTAAGTAGAGAACTTTAAATATAGTACTTCTTACTTAGAAGTAGGTTAATTAGCTAATCTCTTATTCTATATACTTCTACTATATAATATCTTATAATACTAATCTAATTAAGAGATCTATTAATTAAAATCTATTCTATACTAATCTAATTAAATTAATTAATAATCGATTAATTGATTTTTTCTTACTTATACTAGTTTCTAACACAGAGGTATTTCTATTAAAAAAGATAGAAAATTAGTAGTTACTAAAATAATAATATAGGATTATCTTACTCTCTTACTCATTTCCTCTTACTCTCGTCTCTCTTTCTCTCTATATATTATAGTATAACCCTCTTAATTCAATAATAGCTACAAGTAAAGAAAAGAAAATAAAATATAAAAACTCTAAACTTTTCAATTTTGACCTCTCTATAAGCTCTATAAAACAGAGAGACCATTTCCTAATCTATATTTGAAGCTTAAGATACCATGCCGACGAGTTCGTACGAGAATTATCTTGGAACACGCAATTCATAGGTCACCTATAATAGTAATAATCACGGACCTACTAGCGAGTATCATTTATCAATCGATCCGGTTGTCCATGTTTCATATCTTACAGATTTACTCTCTTATAACATATATGTATACATTATTACACTCTCATCTCCAAGAAGTTACAAAAATCTGTACACACTCACCATCCATCTACATAGAAGAAACATCATACAAATTGTATAGATATCTGCCCCTCTCTAGTCGCAAGCCCAACTTGCAATAAAAAGCCAATCCTTACCAAAGGGAGGGCGCCATGAAGCTCAGTTGTAGTTATGCACACCTGCTCCTTCCAATGAAAACCGGCTCTAAGCTTTCCACGGCAGCCGAATCAAAAACTTCTTCACAAACCCCCCATCAACAGTAGTCTGTCCCATAGCCTCCAGAGCCTTCCACTCTTCGGGGTACGTAGCTTTCGCCCACTTTTCAATCATATCCTTGCGATCCTGGCCAGGCATAGCATTATAAAATACCCCAAGCCTATGATTAAATCAGCAAAAGTTCTCAAATACCAACACCAAACCAAACAGAATGTAAATAAAAGGAAGGGAGAGGAAGAAAACTCACATCAACCCATCAGGTCTAACCCCAAAATCCGTCTCCCCACTCTGCATCAACTCCCTCACCTCATCCAGCCTCCCCCTCGCCGAGAGCGCCCCACAATATGCCTGGAACACATCCCTCGTAATCTCAATCTCCAACTTCCTCAACTTAGCCCACGTCTCCCGGGCCGTCTTATCCCCAAAAGGACTCATCTGACAAGCGCGGAAAACAATTTCCAAACTGCGATACGTAGGACCCTCAGTCGAATTCGTGATGTCGTCCCAGAAATCCAGCGCGCGATCTCCATTGCCGGTGGAGAGATAGCCTAACATGAGAGAATTATAAAGCCGGGTGTTGGGCTCGATGGAAGAGTCCAATTTGAACATGTTGTGGACCATCTCGAGGGACTCGGCATCTTCGCAGCTGGCGATTCCTTCGAAACATGCTATATAGGTTTCTAACTTGGGTTTGCGGTCCAGATGGGCGTGTTGGCGCATGTGTCCAAATACGTAACATGCCATATCGGATCGGCCTCGTTCAAAGAACTCGATCATCAACTTCGTGCGTAATGTTGAATCTGTCTCATCGAAAACTTGTCTAAGTACTTGGTAAGAGTCCCAGGCCTGTCTATTGTTGTTGCTCCTATCCATGCAGAAATCGACCAACTTTGCCATAATTCTGGCCCTCTCTGGAATGGTGTAATGGTAGGCATTCGTTTGCAGAATGTCAAAGACATCTTGTGTCTCTCCACGTCTCATGTACATGAGTGCAATTGCCGATGTGGTTGCCGCCTCAAGGTGAGTTTGTCGAGATTCCAAATCTGATAGAATCGAATAGACTTGATCATATGTATCCGGTCTCATGCACAGTTCGCGCAAATAACGATTGATAACTGGTAAATCCTCACCGTCAACAATTTCTTCCGATTGCAGCAAGTCGTAAGTTGCCTTAGCTCCAGAGATATCTCCCGCATTCAATCGGTAGTTGATCTGAAGTATATAGGTCTGAGCATTTGGGTATATGTTGTTCTTTAACCCAAGTGCTATATATCGTTCAGCAAGGTATGAATCCCGGTTTGCCATGGCGCGCTTAACAAGTCCGTTGATGGTAATTATATCTGGTGTGCAAGGGCGCCCTTGGCTGTCCTCTTGTCGACTCATTATTTTCATCATGCGTTCCACATCTTCCACACCCTTCCCTAAGGCCCCAGATGCCCATTGAAGTGCAACATCCCATTGTGGTTTCGTCGGACCATTATCAATGATCGAGCGAAAATATTCCTTGCACCAATCCAGCTCATTGTTTCGTATACATGTATCCAACACCATGCCCAAAACATCTCCTCGCAGACGAAAGTTTTCATCCATCTTTGAAACCCATGTCCTCGTAGATTCCATATTATTCCGAGAAGCATAAAACTTGATCATTGTTATCGCCATCGACCTGAACGTGTTACCTCCCACCAGTTCGAGCCTTTCAGCAAGCTTGCAGAGCCCTGCTTCGTTGTTTTCTTTATCGAATCCCTCGGCAATTCTTAATAGCACCTTCGGCGATTCCTGACCCATCTCTGCTGCCATCTGTTGGGCAGTTGAGGTCTCTCCACCAGAGCACAGAATATCGACCAAAACGGGAAAATAATGACTGACACCTTTGTCCCCTTTTCTATTTACCAGCTCTAGAAAAACAACCTTTGCAACCTCGACATGCTTAGCACAGTCATCCGGTAAGCGCGACAAAGCCTTAAGGCATTTGTCGGCGTGGTCTTGTGTAAGGACGTATGAGCCGGTATGTTCCTTTTCGTCTCGTAGATATTCAAATACCTTCAAGACATGCATGGCTTGAAGAGAATTGACGGGCTGTTTCATCTGCAATTTGTGATGGAAGAATCGTTCCCACGCTTCTATCAGTTCGTGAGATGTAGGCGGCCTAGCACCCAGATTTCGCATTTTCGATAATTCGGTCAGTTTTTCGAATCCGGGATCGAGAATCGGTTCTTTTGGTTTCCGGGGCGCAGATCCCGACAACCCAAAAAAAGTCCTCCTGTGCGGACGTCTAAGTATAGGAAGGACATGTCGTGAAGGTCTGGATCGCAGATGTAATGCTGACTGGGAAGGGCAAGGGAATGTGAGGCCTTCGTTGGAAAGGAGTCGCCGGAAGACGCTTCGAGTCAATTGAGACCGCATTGTTGCAGATGGGTATTATGTACAGAGAATAAACACTTCTGCGGGGTAGGTTAGCAGCTGTAGGATCAGGAAGGGTGGCAGGTATAGACTTACGAAATTATTTCATGAGGGGCAAGTTGATGGACTTGGAGGTTGGAGCTTCAAATTGTGTCTGTAACTTTTTGGCCAAGCTTCCCGTCCAGGTACGCCCGTTCATTGGAGCTTTAAAAGTGGAGACGCGAAATACTACCTAGTCCATATCTGGAGTCTCTGTCCCGTGACAAGCCTCCCCATGAGATGTGTTGCGCTAAAACCACCCATTATATAAGTCTGAATGATGTTGCAAGATATAAGGAAATACCTTTCACCTCTTGGAGATTAACGTATGCTGTGCCAGCTGTATAGTCATTTTTAATCTGTACTTGAGGTTCTAACTCCTAAGGTGTCTATCAGGTCAAATCTGCAATGTAGAGCAGCATCAACAGATCTCGAGGTATTCCCGAGAATTATTTTTCCGTCATTTTTATATTGAGTCTATCATAATTCATAGGTTAATACATCTAGGCAAGCCAGGACAATCACCACCTCCCCAAACACCCATTGCCGCCCACTTGATGCCCCCTCAACGCCATCAAACCCAGTTCCCAAGTTCATAATCATCGTACAAACATGCAACAAATCAAAGTAACTCGCCCTCGCCCTCATCTTCTCCAATATCCGGCTCACTATCCCAGTCCAGGTTATCAGCCGCAGCTTCCGCGGCGCGGTGTACCTCCGCCAAACCACTGAGTTCCGTGACATAACTGGCATCGGACAACGCACGCTTGACGAATTCCCATCCATTTCGGTTATACTCGTTTACTATCTTGGGTGAACATGCGGAACAGCAGTCGTATGATTGTCCGCTTATGATTTTATTCTGGAAAGTGGAGAGAAATCCTCGGATTTGATGCGGAACGATACCGAGTGGATGCTCGGGGGGATCTCTTTCATAGTCGATTGAAGCTGTCGAATTGTTTACAATCGCTACAGGAGCTGGTGCTTCTGCGCCCTTGGGATGTTGTAGCAAGGAGACTAAAACTTCAACTAATAGATTGGAGGCCATAGCTGCAACTCCTGGACGAGTGACGGTACATTGCTGATCGAGGGTTTGATCTTTTACGGACTGGTTGAGAACATTAGCACAAGCGATTCAAGATGTATGAGAAGAGTACTTACATCACCTGGAGCAACAACATCGTTGCAAAAGTAACACCCTAAAGCTGCTGGGCCACCATCCGAAGCTGTGACTCCGTGTCTCATTACCACGTAGGTATCAAACCCCAGTGCAGCGTTCATGACAATTTTACCAGCAGCCTTTCCCATTACTGTAGGAAGCCAGCGACTCTCGCGAGTATCCATCAGAAGAAAGATAACATCGTGATCTTCAATGAGCTTTTGTAGCGTCTCGAAATCCATTCTGATATTAGCTTCGTCCTCCACCGGATGGCCAAGCATAGGAACATTAAGCATATGACCCGTACTATCAACATTGGGGTAAATTTCTTGAAGAGCCTCCGCCGCCCGGTATGCCTTCTTGGCTCCGTCTGCGGCGTCTTTGTGGTCGAATAGTGGCTGGCGCACAGGGTTGGAATATGAGACTGTTGCATTATCAACAAATGTGATCTTTCTTACTCCCCACGCCATAAGTGCGCGGGAAACATAAGAGCCGAGAGTCCCAGCTCCAAGAAGGAGACACTTAGTTTCCTTGATCTTTTCAAGATTGAGATCCGGAGCGATTCGCCACTTCATGAGCTTTAGATTCAAGTCTACGGCCTGGTCCGCTAACTGGATTGGGTCCATATACTGAGCAAGACTTGTGACCTTTGCGCTTAGTTTTCCAATACTATTTCGCTCCCATCCAGTGACTCGAGGCATGTCGGTGATTTCGGATTCTCCCGGCTGAGTCTCCAGCAAAAAGACTCGACTTCGCGCCTGATGTCGTTGGCTATGGACATCTCGATAGCTCAAAATTTGCACCTTGTCAAGCTTAAAACGCCGCTTAATGAGAACCAAGAGATTTCTTAACATCCATCCTGGGTTATCGGGGTATGTGGATGGGTCGACAAAGGCCACGAATTGATCCTCTGGGTCTACGCCGCGGAAGAAGCCGCTTTCAAATTGTCGCAGAGAACCGATCACCCATCTGTAAGAGAGACCGGTTCCCGGAGTCCCTGGCGTTGGGGGACCTTCAGTACCCGTCTCATGTGAGATGTGAGGAATTCGTTTCGCCAAAAAGAAACCGTGCTCTCTATTGTCGGTTCCGTATTTCCACGTGCCAACTTCTTCCACCAGATCCGTCGTGTCTCTCCCCTCAAGTTGAGCGGGTTGAGCATCTGACATCTTCCAGACCGGATCGGAATGGAGCGCGGGAAAAGCAAACCAATATGTGAATGTGTACTTTTTCAAGTTGGCAAAAGAAAGAACGGAAAATGAAGAAAGTAAAGACGGAATAGAGTAAATGGTCCCATCATTAATGGCATCCCAAATCTATGAAACGTTAGATTGGTCACAAGATAAGAGGTTATTGTTGGCACCTGTTTGGCAGCTGTCTGCAATATGGCCGCCTTGTCAATATTCTTGAAATCCTCAATAGTGTTCAGATTCTTGATCTTGCCCTCGGCACGTATGTGGTTTGGTGGAACACTTGGCAGTTAATATAACTCTCAGATGAGAAAGAAGGCCACTCACTCGTCACTTGTCAAGGCATTCCCAAGCACTCTCATCCGGCAGCTGTCTTCTGGGCCGACAATCCGTGGCTCATATAAGCCAATGACGGTCCGGGCCGAGTCGTCGAGTTTGTCATGATCGATTTTAGATTGAGAGAGAGCTGTGTAGAAGGGAAGATCTATCTCGGAGCCAAAGGGCGCGAATTTCAAAGCCATATTGGCCACGCAAAGTAGATGCAGCTGGGTAAGGGGGGGTTTTTGGATTTGGGATGCGGTTGTTGTGGTGTAGTTGCCTGGAAGCAAGGGCGGCGGGGTTGATTCCGAGTTCCTGGTGTGTTTCTAAGAAAATGGTGGGGGTGGAGGTGCAAAACTAAAGACTCGGAGAAGGCGTGAGGGGATTCGCAACAAAGAGAGGATGCAGATGTAAAAACAATAAGACAGAACTCGGAGAGGAAGCTAGTCTGGATATATGCTATCGGAAAGGGAGATGTGACTAGCAGATAGTAAGGTAGACAAGGCAAATCAGTCATGGAGCTTGGTCAGGTGCAAACATTCACACCGATAATGAGCCGAATGCCCTTGTAACGCGTTGAACGCTGCTACGCGACTTCCAGATCTCAGGTCACAGGAATATTTAATAATTCTGCATCACCAGAGTCATGTTAATTGGCCTTTGTGGTGGCATCTGCGCCGGGAAAAGTACTGTTGCGACCTACCTTGTCGAACATTACGGATTCACACACCTCTACCTTCGACCAGACAATGTGGTGGAGGATGGAGATGGAGCATCACCAGTACAAAACGGAGTAAACCTCAAGGCGAAATCCAAGACAGAACTATCTCTACGAACGGTTCCTCAATACGAAGAAAACAAGCACTACTTCAACACCACCGAGGACCTTCTAGACTTCGTCACCAAACGATGGCGCGAACGCTGGGTAACAACCGACATCCACACGGAATCCATACTCGACAAGCTTCTCCGCCGCCCATTCTTCATCCTCGTCAGTGTCGATGCCCCAGTCAGCGTGCGTTGGAAACGATGTAACGCCCGTCTACAAACCACCCAGTCCTCTACCGAACCTCTATCCCTCGAAGACTTCCTCCTCAAATCAGACGAACACCTCTATAACCCCGATGCTGGTCTCCTCCCCCTCATCTCCCGAGCAACGATACGGCTGTTAAACACCTCGAGCAATTTGGCACATCTATACGCAACCTTAGGGAAGCTGGACCTGACAAATGAGGATCGTTTACGTCCGAGTTGGGACCAGTATTTCATGGAGTTGGCGTCGCTTGC
Organism: Hymenoscyphus scutula; assembly: GCA_001399465.1. Classification (NCBI taxonomy): domain Eukaryota; kingdom Fungi; phylum Ascomycota; class Leotiomycetes; order Helotiales; family Helotiaceae; genus Hymenoscyphus; species Hymenoscyphus scutula. The sequence goes on along the minus strand of LKTO01000030.1, from coordinate 93,764 downwards.
TGCACAGAGAAGTAATTGTATGAAGCGTCGCGTTGGATGTGTCCTGGTCCGAGAAAAACGAGTCATCAGTACGGGGTATAATGGAACACCAAGGGGTTTAAAGAACTGTGGAGATGGTGGCTGTCCTCGATGTAATGAGGGTCTTGGGTCTGGTGTGGGCTTAGGAACGTGTTTATGCCTGCACGCAGAGGAGAATGCGTTACTGGAAGCCGGAAGGGAGAGAATTAGAGAGGGTGCCATTTTGTACTGTGATACTTGTCCCTGCTTGACATGTAGCATCAAGATTGCCCAAGTTGGTATCAGTGAGGTTGTTTATAGTCAAGGCTATAGTATGGATGGGGAGACGGCTGATGTTTTCAAGCAGGCGGGTGTTAGGCTGAGGCAATTCATACCAGTATGTCCTTTCCCTCGATTTTCGGATATTTGCTAATGTACTCGCAGCCTGCTAATGGTCTAATACACCTTGAAAAGCTGTCCTCCTATTAGTTTTGTCAAAAATGATAGCCCGATACCCCTGTTGTCTCTATGAATCTAGTTGGATTTACTTAAATATCCAATTTCGGCTCGTTTCCTCTCCTGTGTTGTATTTTCTTGCCGTTACGAAAAAATGTATATTTCGATTTCCTGAAGTTGATCGCATACAGACAGGAACTTCATGTCCTCAAGTTATTCACTCTGCAGATTGTAATCATCGCTCCTCTCATCTTCTTCAAAGCTGGTACAAGCAGTACGCCACACAGACGAGCACCAGAAACTTTCATCTTTGGTAGGGCAGCATTTAGATCTCACCCTCGCGCTTCTCATCTTTACCACACCACCTGTACTTTTCTTTTAAACAATCTCCTTATTTCTTCACTATGTATTCTTGGGTTCTATTGGTACTTCAAGCACCTCTATTCAAAGCTGATATTACCGTCGATTTCAAAGTTGCTGTCAAAAAACGAGTATCCATTCGTTTCGTTTTGGGGATGTTGGTGCTGATTCGTTGTTGCTTTTACATTTTGCTGTCTGGGACAGATATTTTTCTTGAGTTCAAGTGGCAGTCCTATTTCTTTTGAGATAACGCGTTATCGGGACGGTTCATTGTGTCATTCTGATACATGGTGCTTTTTCAAGATTACTTTTCGACCGCCTGGGCATTTCTCTACTTTAAAGCCTAGCGAAGAGGCTTACGGGGGGTGACTTGGGGCTCTTTTTTCCTTGTGGAGTTCCAGCGTCGTTCTCATCCTATACGTAGTACAGCGGAAGGAGCGGTTAATCCGCGATTCCTGAGCTTCGATTGAAACTCTGGATTCTCTGATATCCAGGTAACTTTGTCATTCACTTGATAAGATTTTACTTTGATCTCTATTTCTAGCTTGTTTCCTTCCCTGTCTGCTCTTTCTCTATCATAAACCTCAAAAGTCGAGATGTCAATTCTTAGAGTTATTCGTGCAGTCCGAGAGCTTCTTGCTCTGTAAATTGTCGCTGAATGATTCCTCTTGATTTTGTATCATAGAAAAGAGAACGCGTATACATACGACATAAGTTTGGTGCGGAAAAGGTTCACTCATTACCCTTCTTGCCTCATAGAGTTTGCCGTTTGATAAGCGTGGCGATTTTCGCCATTTAGAGTGTCTTTGCTGTTTGTTGCTTTGAAGAAGAGATTCCTTGCGTGAATTAACGTCGATTACAAAGTTGTTGTCGAAATTAAGCTTTCGTTCGATTTAATCCCTTTGCACTAGTAGATAGAGGATTTCGTCCCAATTTCTCAGCGGGACACGAATTGTAGAATCAATTTTGCTTGACGGAAGATGGGACGTACTTGGGCAATTTCTCTCCACTAGGTCATTGTGTGACTTTCGTTGTCTTTTCTTGGTTTGTTTTTTTTAACTCATTCAGTTTTGTCTTATAGTCCACCAATTCTTCTTTTGGAGCTACTTCACTAGCGCATTGGCGGATGGTTTCTGGGGCTGATTTGATGTCTATACTTCACCTAGCTGATTATGGTGCTCCATGTATATGGTATCGGCGCCCTTGATTCTTTGAGAACTGGTGGTCGACGATGTCACAAATTTCTCTTATGGGAAGGTCTATTTGTTTATTAACTTCACGTTATAGCTCTCATTGCTGTTTTGAGCTGAAAGACCCGCAATGGACGAACTTTTTTAGATTGAAAATCTCAGAATTGTGAGTGAAATTTACCCAGTCGTCGCTTACAATAACCTTTTGGATTCTTTAAGAAGAGTTACTCTAAACATATGTCGACAATTCTCGTATTCAGGAACCGGTGTTGTCTACTTATGGCACCAGGGCAAGCATTCCCTCCTAATAGTGATACTCCTTTTCCTTTATGCCATTTCAATCAGTTCCTGCCTACATTCAACCCTCTATTGATTTCACTTCACGTGAGTAATTGATTTGTAATGATAACGGTAATTAAGACTAAGTCCGAAGCTACGTAATTCTGCTCCAATCCATCTGTCTTGGCCATAAGGTGCCCTTATAAGATCTCCTCTCACTAGCTCGTACTCCCTCGTTTACAAGCAAAGTTATCATCAGAAAAACCAACATATCTCATGCCCTTTCAACACACCCCCCAAAACAAAACAAAACAAAAATGCCCTCCCCAAAATCCATCCTCCTCCTCGGCCTAGGCGAACTAGGCACCGCAATCCTCCAGGCCCTCCACACCCAAAAAACCACCAAAAGCCCCTCAACAACCCTAACAGTCCTCCTCCGCCCCTCAACCCTCTCCTCCCCCTACCCATCCAAAGCCACCCAACTCACCTCGCTAAAATCCCAAGGAATCCACTTCCTCCCAGCCGACATCCTCACCCTCGCCCCCCCAGAACTAACCACCCTCTTCCACCCCTTCGACACCGTAATCTCCGCCTTAGGCTTCGCATCCCCCGAAGGAGGACTACAAGTAAAAATCACCAAAGCGGTCCTAGAAGCAGGTGTGGAATGGTATATACCCTGGCAATTCGGGGTTGATTATGATGCTGTGGGGTGGGGGAGTGAGCAGCCTGTTTGGGATGAGCAGTTGGTTGTTAGGGGGTTATTGAGGGATCATGTGAGAGCGGATGGGAGGACGAAGTGGATTATTGTTAGTACGGGGATTTTTACGAGTTTTCTTTTTGAGCCGGTTTTTGGGGTTGTGGAGATGAGGGGGAAGGAGGTTTTTGTGAGGGCGTTGGGGGGATGGGAGAATGGGGTTACCGTTACAATGCCGGGGGATATTGGGCGCGTTACTGGTGACGTTTTGTTTTGTGGGGGGGAGGAGGAGGTGGGGAATCGGGTTGTTTATACGGCTGGGGAGACGGTGAGTTATCGGAGGATCGCGGAGGTTGTTGAGAGGGAGGTTGAGAAGTGGGATGTTGGGTTGAAGGTTAGGAGGGAGGTGTGGAGTGTGGAGAAGTTGAAGGGAGATTTGGATGAGGATAAGGGGGATAATATTAAGAGGTATCGAGTTGTTTTTGCAAAGGGGGATGGAGTAAAGTGGGATGAGGGGAAGACTTGGAATGTGAGGAAGGGAATTAAGACATTGGATGTCAAGGGTTGGGTAGAGGAGAATTTGGGGGGAAAGTTTGGGGTTTGAGGGGTGTGTGATGGCAGCGCTCGGGAATTGTATGAACTGAATTCGCTACTCTTGATCAGTACCTGGTGAAGCCTCCCTGTTTATTTGGTATTGTGATTTGAAGGTAGTAAGCTAGGCGTTGGTGACGCTTGAAGAGCTAATGACTGAAATAGCCCCAACTGCTTATCTCAATTTCATGATTGAAGTGTTTTCATTCAATATCCAGTTGTATCCCACAAGAAATGTCAAACCCAAAGAAAACTTACTCGTCACCGGGAATTATTCGCCTCAAGTTCAACATATCAGAATCTTTTGTCACAGCTGCCCAATCAAGCTTCTCTTGACTATTCTATCCCGTCATCATCGTAAAGAATGCCCTGAACACGCGAAAGCAGTAGAATGCTGGATAACTACAACCATTTTCCGCGTGCTCCCCAATCCCATGCTACACCTATTCACAACTTCGAACTCCCCGTCTTCTTATTCTCCTTTTCTTTCTCAACAGCCCATTCCATCAACCTCTTCTTCCTCAACTCCACCCCAGCTCGTGGACTCCTCCCATCCACATACCCCATAAAATCATGAGTATTGAAGCCCAACAAACCCAAAAGCCTCTTCGGGATCTCATCCAACTTCTCCCATCCCACAGCAACAGTCATATTCTCCGTCGGTCGAATCCAAGGCTGGCAGTACTGAATAGTGAAGCTTCTTCTGGTATTGTTAGTGGTATTTTCCCCACCCGAATGCCAGAGAGTATTGAGGAAATAGAGGACAGAGCCGGATGGCATGATGGCTGGTATCATTTGTGAGCGACTAGGTTTTTGGTCATCGGACCAGAGATGCGAAGCGGGGATGAGGGTTGTAGCGCCGTTTGTAGAGGTGAAATCGTCGAGGGATACCATGGTTCCCTATTCATTTCCATTAATATAATTATATAGCAACTTTTGAATCTTTTTAAAGGGGAAAAACATACAATACCCATCAAAGGTCTCGGCCTAGGTAATTGTATCAACCCATCATCAGTATGCATCTCCTGTCTCTTCGACCCTGGTCCAAGATCCACCGAATGCCAACTAGTCAAGAGATAATTCGGTTGCAAGAAATAATCATTTAATTTCAAAATCGTCTCGTGGATGGGGAAACAATCGAATGCACGACTCTTATCAGCGAGAGCGTAGATCCTACTAGTTTTGAATCCTTCGAATGGATTTCTTCCTCCTTTGGCTGCGGGTCCTGAAGTGTCTAATGATTGAAGACGGGCAAGCTCTGCGTTAGCAGCATCGACTTGAGCTTTTGTGAAGACGGAGGGGAGGATTACGTAGCCGTGTTCAAGAACATGGTCGATGAGGTGAGCTACTGATGGGTCTTTTTTTCCAGGGAGGAAAGTGGTGCCTTTTCCTAATTGTTGGCGGTCATGGATGGTTGTTGGTCTGACTGGTGGATCGTCTTCGTTCTGCTGAGAAGACTGAAAGGATTGTTAGTCTTTAGCATCAGGAGCATTCAATGAAGATTACCATATTGATAGCTTCTTGAAAGATTTGTAGTTTTGGAGCGGTTTTGACTACTTTGAATTAGGGTAGCTTTGATTGAGTTCGAAAATATTACTTAAATTCGAGATGAGATTTAGATACCCGTCAGTTGGTTGGTGTCAGCCGGTTAGAGGCGGGGGTAACCGGGGTATGTCTCTCCCGAAAGCCTATAGAAGTGTGCCGAGGCACGCTTTTGCTCAGAATACATTTCAGATTCAAAGTGTTCAACTGTGTTGGTCCCGAATAAAGCATGGGTAAATTTTCACCAGCTAGCAATGGACTACCAAAACATCCATATCCCTTCAAGACATCTCGTTCACACTTGCACTTTTGGTCTTGAAAGACCAACCTAGTCGCTTTCATTGAATGCTTCCAAAAACAAACCCCAAAACCACCAAGCTTCGAGATAATTGGTCCGTTATCAAGTTCGGTGGAAGCAAGTAAAAGAGAATAAAAAAGAGGGGGTTATATTTCTGCATGTGCTGCCTCCACGGTTCTTTGGCCATTTTAGCGAGAAATGAACACATATCTTTCTCCGTATATTTTGTACCAACAGATGATTTCAACCCCTGGTTTTGAGCAGTCTCTGGTTTCAGAGTTAAGAAAATAGCCTTGCTTCCCTCTTCTGAAGCATCAGTCGGATGCAGGGCGGTAAAAGTAATTCCGAGGAGAAATCGACCCAGTGTTCCAGGATCACTCAAGGTCTCTTGTACTTATTTGAAAGTAGTGAGATGGAAAAGTACAGGCGGAAACTTGGTAGCGCTCGAGGATTCCAGCTACAAACGAGACCGGTGGAGTCCGTTTCTCCATTCCAAAGCCGGAACGGAAATAGACAACACTGGTCTCAACAGGTCCAAGATACGAGCGTCTCGGTGGGGGATGATGCGATGATTTTCGTGGAGGGGAAAGTGAGGTATGGCGAGGACTTCCAAGGTTCGGCCGCAATATTGACGCTGTACAATCATCAAGATAGCTGTATGAATTTCCATATGCTTTGGCCCCAACTTCTCCACCTCCTGAGTCCTGATGTATTCTCCACTCAACCGCGTCCGAGGTCATTCTCGATCAACTGGCGGGTGTTGCAAAGCCATTTTTCGTCGCACGCCACCGAGACATGAAGAAGGTTGAATGCTCATTCATGTGGACGATCTGCTTCAGCAAGCAGCCGGGCGTTAATTGCCAGCTTCTTTGTGGCTGTATATTATTCGCTCTTGTTCAGGTCGCACAAACAGGAAGCTGTGCCATTGTTTGCGTGGTATTGCAGCTCGGGCATGTGGTATTGTATAAATTGCAGGTCACACGACGAAATGAAGTGCCTTATATTGTTTTGTTCAAAGCTCATCCATCCCCCCAGTCCCTAGGTTATACAAGACCCGTCCTGTTTGTGGTTTCCCCCTTTCTCATTCTTGACTTTTACCGGTCTCCAGGTAATGGAATCTCCCCAGATCATCTATGGAAGCTTGGAGAGCTCAGAGAATGAGAACTCAGACGCTGGATGTCATATTAAGGTCTCAGAGGAGATGCTGATTCTTCTGCGAGCAATCAACCAGAAATTAGCTGCCGAGAACACTCCGAGGGACACTTCTGGCCCTGAATCAGAGTATCTGAGATTGTACGAAACGACCCTGCCAGGGGTAGACTGCCTTCGTGTGTTTCTCCATCCATTTCGTTCCATTGTATGTCGTACTGAGATGATCACAGCGGAACTTCCTCAATCTAGAGCGGAATCCCCTTGTTCCGAACATGACGTCCCCTTCACGTGTTCTCTACAGGATTCTGACTCAGAGTCTGTTGCGCTTCTGCAAATTCAAATGGAAAACCTGGAAGACAAGGAGAAGGACCAGTTTCAAGACGTCCAGGAAGCTGGGGGCTGGAGGTTGAGAAATACACCGTCTTTTTACCACAGGAAGCTCAGCTTGCAGCCAGCCGTAAACCTGATCCAGAAAACCATTGGCGACTTTTGGGTTATACCGGAAGATGGCCGCCTCACCCTCCAGCTGGAGTATGATTCTCTACTTCCACTTGGGGAGGTAGCCTTTTCCGCCGTCGAATATCTGGCTACTTTCAACGCCAGATTACATGAGTCAAAAGGAAGAGGATTTTGTATATTGGATGTAGACCCTTGGAGTCGCCGGATTTTGGGCTATGATTTCCGCGACCGCGGCACACTAAAGTCGAAAGATATTTCCTTGGTGAAACGCGACTGGGAGTCAATTGGGTGGGACTCTTCTCTTCGAAGTGTGCTTCGAACTCTATCAGAGCCCGGGTCAACGTAAGTGTACTGGTGTCACTCTAGTAATGCCATGGTGACGTTTTTAATTTCTTAAAGTACATCGGATCCCTTCCAACCATTGGTATCTTTACCACCTCTTTCTTGTCGACCATCTGAATATGATACGACCTTTAGGAGAGCAGCTCCGTGGAATCGATTCATGTAAGTCTCAATTATACTTCTGAACATCCATTAATTGCTCGCAGAATTACCAAGGGTCTTGCGACTTTGCCAGATAGTCTTTTGCGAAATGCTCAAGGAGAAATTCATTTTCCATATTTCAGCAAAAGACAGAACTCTTTCACTTTTCGGAACCGTCAGGATTGTTTGACGGGGGTGATGGAGCAACACTCGTATTGCAAAAGAAACGTAGACGTCGACCTAAAAAGGAAAGACTACCTACGTGATCTATGTTACTTTGTGTTTCACGTCACATTCTTTGAGTTGGTAGCTTTGAAGGACTCAGACGTCAAAGTTTCACGGTGGAAGGTTGGGGAGTTATTTGAAGGGGATCTCAGTGATCGGTACTTGCGCGAAAGTGCTTGCAGCGTAAGAAATGAACAATCCTACAGCACCAGAAGCTCAAACAGTGTCTCAGATGCTTTGCCTGCTCGAACCTCAAATTTTGCTACCAGAGGGAAGCTCCCTGTCACCATTCTTTACGATACTTCTATTTATCCCAGAAGGCGTATCATACAACTTCTATCTCGGGGGGCCTTCTTATCCGTTTAGTGAAGGTGACATACAAATAATGGCAGAACTGCGGATTGTTTTACACATAATCAAGATTGTGTGCAAAAGATGGAATGAAATCGACGAATATTTGGCAAATTTACTCGATGAAGATTTTTTGAAACCGAAGCTGTATTACGACCTACTTTTCGATGACGAAAATTTCACGAGGTCACGAAAGTATTTCTGGGTTATCGGCTGTCTCAACGAGTTTATAATTAGTATCGGCGACAACATCACTCAATGTGCGAATTTCTACACACGCCGTTTGATACCATTGTTGAATGATGAAAACCTGCCAGATCTTCTCGATGCTTCCACAGCCCAGCCAATTCAGGACCCTGTGGGGAAGTTTTAGATATGCAGCGAACAACTAGTGGGCTTTGAGGCGAAATTATGGAACCAGCAAAATTCGTTCAAGAACAAACTCGATACAGTCAAATCTTTACGAGATGGTGTCAGTCTATGATGCCTGCCCACAAATGTTTGCAGCCGGTAATCTAATCTTTTCTCCCAGCTCTTCAACGCAAGCGCACTCCAAGAAAGCCGGGCAGCCACACGACTAGGCGAGAACGTCAAAATGCTGACCTACGTGCCTATATTCTACCTGCCGTTAGCCTTCTGCGCAGTAAGCTTTACCCCAAATTCATCAATCACCAGACTGACAATCGGAAGGCCTTATGGGCAATCCCCAATATCACCGAAACCTCCACTAAACCGCCTTTCATTATCACAGCTATTATCGTAGCGGGGACCACTTATATGATGGTCTTCAACATGAACCATCTCTCAAAAAAGATCGCAATCTTCTATACAAGGAAAAGGGATAGTTTGATTTCACAGATGACGGATGATGAGGAACCTTGGCATTTACTTGGAAAGAGATTTGAGGGTGGGTCTCCTTTTCTTGGGCCTTCCCCCTTCCATAATGTATCGGGAGATGCGACAACTTCTTCCCTTCAGGAATGCTTTTGGAAATGGCAATACTAACTTCAAGATCTTTTGCAGAATTTAAACCTTCTAGTGTGAGAACTGTGCCGAGTGAGTGGTGGGTTCCTGTTTATGCGTTGAGGAGAGGGTATCGGTGGGTTTTTGAGAGGAGGAAGAAGAGGAGTCCTGCGGAGGTCTAAGTTCTGGAAGTTAGGTTGGATCGGTGTAGGTTGCTCTTTCGTATCACTGATATAATGGGAAAGGTTCAGGAATTTGATGATTAATGACAACAATGATAGGAGTTTTTGGGGCTCATTGAGAATTTAGGTCGAGTCAAATTGATATTCTCGCTAAGGACTTACGTTGATCCATGTACACTGTTCGGTTTGAACCAGTTTTGCAGATTCGCATCTTCCTCAAATATTTAAGGGTACGCTTCAAGGCTGGTGACATTTCCATGAAAGCATGGATCATGAGACGAATATAAATAAAGACCGTTACCTTTACCCCAACTATCATCAAACTCCCCTAAGCAAACTCCTTATCCACAGCCTCAGCAAACTCCCCCAAAGATCCGAAAGTGGCTGCCAAATTCACATGATCCTTCGCCTCCTCCCAATCACCCCCCATCAACGCTTCCTCTCCCCCAGGACGTCGCTTAATCCACACGGTCGGCTCAAGCCCAAAAATCTTAGCCGTCTTGTGATCATGAGCAATACTCTGCGCAACGTGTAAAATCTCCTTCTTCTCCACTCCGAAAGATTCCTTGGCGTGATCAACCAAATACTGGAAATTCCTCAAGTCGGGCTTGTAAGATCCGATATCTTCTGCTGTATAGATAGCATCGAAGTCTACCCCTTTCAATGGTCCCGATAGAGTCCTTGAGAAGGATTCCCGATCGACATTTGAGAGAACGATGAGCTTGTAATGCTTTGCAAGGGATTGCATGGCTGCTACGGTATCTGGGAAAGCAGGCCAGGTGCCGATTGTTGAGCCGAATTGGGTTGCTTCTTCAGCTGTGATTGGAATGGAGAGTTGGGATGCGAGTTTTTCATAAACGGAGGTGAGAATTTTAGGGTAGGAAAGGGTGGGATGTTCCTTTTGGACTGAAAGTTCGAGTTCGGTGTAGGCGCTTAGAATGAATTTCCGGATTGTAGAGGCATCAGTATTAGAAGGATGATGGGGCGATGAAGCGGGAAGTTTGGAGAGGAGAGGGAGGAGAGCGTCGTTTATTCCGCTTTCCCAGTCTATAAGAGTTCCAAAAATGTCGAAGGAGAGGATTTTGTAATTTTTGGGTTGGAGTGACATTGTGGCTAAGGTCTTTCTGAGAATTGACAAGCTGACGAGTTTTGAAGAGTGATCTTAAAAATTGTGTGGTTTAGCAGTGAATATTCAAGAGATAATGCTAGTTGTGATCTAGTATTCCTGGTGAGAAGACTTGTTATATACACAAGTGGGGTAACTTGATGTCATGTGAAAGTTGTCATCTTACTAAGGTCGAAGGGCGTACCGACTTCAAGGTGCAGTTCTTCTTTCCTAAGTTTAAAAACTTGACTCACATTATGTGGAAAACAGAAAATTAGAGAAAGAGAGAGAAAGAAAGAGAAATATTGGTGTTTGCCATTCAGTGTGAGTGCTTGACGGCTATAGTCACGTTTTACTCACATGATACTATTGCCTTTCCTCGATGTCCGAGATCCATTTCACTTTTTTCTTACTGCCAGCTGTAGTTTGACTATCTTCATCTAATTGCTAACTCGAAGCAGTGCCCTCACTTCTCCTACTTCGAGATCAAGCTATCCCCTCTTTCATTAACACTCAAAACTACCTCGACAAGTGCTCCTTTTTCATTCTCGACCGATCGCACTGCTTGCTGTATCAGTTTTGCAGTTCGATCACAGTCCTGATTCCACCCTAGTCCGGTGGTGGTTTAAACGATATGTCCATTTCCACATTGGTGGCTGTTTGAACAAGTTCATCAGAGCGACGTAGTGCATTCCAACCTACGTCAGTCCTTCATTTACGAAATGGAACTTATCCCCAAAGAAACACCACTCTATTGTTCAGGACAATTGTCAGAATTGAAATAACAAACCCAGATGCAATCCAGTATATATGCTACTTTGTACAGTAAGCATAAAAGTGCCTGATGAACTTGAGAGAGGCACCGCTACTTCATGCACCCGCGGAGATCATCCAACTTCCTGATTTGAAAACTTGCAGTTGATCTGTTAAAGACATTGCGCAAGTTGCTGCTTCGACAACGAGGATTTTTTCTTCGGATTCTTTGGTCTTAATGATTGAGCCGACTTGATGAATGTCTAGAGACTCATTTATTGATAGATATACGTCCAGACCAAGTTGTATGGCTCTGTTCTAGTTGAAAGTTGGTTTGTTGAACCATAATCCCCCTCATCTTCCCCAGACATTACAGTTCCTCCACGAAAAATTGTTTGAAGATCTAGAGAAAAACAGCCCAAAAATTAAAAAACAACAGGTTGCTCAAAGTCCCCAAGTGCGTCTCAGCTCTAGAATGAGTAGTACTGAATGGCATCATCACCACCAGAACCCTTCCTCAATGACCTATTTTCTCTCCAGAGAAAAAACCCATACAAAAATGCAGCTCCACCACAAATACAAATCGCAGCCATGCAAGTTGTATAACCAGTAAGATAATACGGAGCCTCGGTCTGGAGGAACGCGAATGTTGCAACAAACCCACCGCAGTTTCCAGCACTATTCAACCATGCGGCTCCAATGGCTCTTTCGGCATAGCTTTGAAGATTCATGATATACCAACAAAGTATCAAGGGTACGCAGGAGAAAATTCCGATCGCCACCAGACATATCCCGGCGTATTGCAGGGAGAAGTTGTTGTGTATCGTCATCAAGATGGCGAGGCCGGAGATTGTCAAGAATATCCCCAAAGCGAGAAATGGGGAGCGGAGTTTGGCCCTGTCTGCGAGGAAGGCTATGATGAGAGTGTAAACTAAAGCTGATGCTATGGGTGGCACGGAATGAAGCTGGGTTTGGATAATCGAGTAACCGAAGGTTCGGATGATTGTAGGTGTGAAGTATGCAAATGCTGGGAGGGGAGGTTAGTCAAAGGAGAAACAGAATCGGGTTGGTGACTTGCAATATAATGGGATTACCAAAGCTAGAGGAGTTTTAGCATGTTATAAAATTTGCGAAGTTTTTTTTACAAGACTTACAAAAATACACGACAGCTATCAGAATATTCGTCGGTTTTTTGAAGAACACCAGTACAAGTCGTGGAGTAATGTGTTCGGTCTGGTCAATACATTTCGCCCTAGCAATAATGAACCTTCTCTCTTGATCATCCAGCCATTTTGCATTCTCTGGGAATTCTGCGACAAGGAAGTAGGAAAAAATGCCGACGATTATGGTAAATATCCCCTCAAGAATGAAAATCCATCGCCAGTTATGAAGACCACGAAAGCCATCCAATTTTGCAATGGCACTAGCGAGAAGTCCACCACAAATGGTCGCCTACAGGAACTCGGAGTCAGCACACTTCTTTGGGAATAGTCAAGGAGGAAAGCTTTTGAAAAGGAGCAAAGGAGGACACATTCTACTCAAAAAAGCTGGGCACTCACCACAAGCGTTGAACAGTAGTAAATCGCGAACCTTTTTTGGGATTCTTCTCGCTTGTAATAAGTACTGATGAGATAGAGGCCTACAATTCATTTAACCATCAAAGTCAAAGGGGCTGAGGGACGCGACGTACTCCCTGGGTAGATTCCCGCTTCCGCCAGCCCGAGAAAGAATCTCGTTGTCAGTATCCCGCTATATGTAGTCACTTTTGAAATGTTAGCAACGTGTAAGGTAATCCAAATGAATAGCATACCGAAGCCTTGTGCAAGCATAACTACGCCAAAAATTAAGATGCAAGCCGCAACTAGATGTTCTTTAGTAAGACCTGGTTTTTGTTGGATAGGGAAGATAATTACTCCAAACATTTGGTTTGAATTTTTTGATCAACATATTTGAGGGTATCTCAAAGAGGATATAAGGGACGAAGAAGATCGTGAGAGCAACATTCTTGTCAGCCCCAGCGAGCCCAAGATCGTCTGGAAGACTCATCGTAAGGGCATTCGAAATGTTCACTCTGGATTCCATCAGTGTGTATTCCCCGTGATGACACGACACCAGTGTTCTTACCGATCAAGAAATGAAGAGAAGGCAATGACGAAAAGAATCGGTATGACCCGAGCATCAACCTTTCTCATCAATGCCTTTTCGTTAATTGAATCTGGGCATGGTGACGATGGAACGGCGGTTGGCAAATCGTAAGACGGTATTTCATCGCCCACTTCAGTTTCGAGGACTGAGATGAGCTATCAGCAAAGGTTGTTCTCGGGTAACGAAACACCGCAAACCGAACCAGGTTTCTCCATGATATCAAAATCCTCAGTCTCTTTGCTGTGCATTTAAATCCAAACGCAAAATATCAAGTTGAAAGGCAGATTAATATAAACATAGGAACAGTGCGATTGTTATGACAGACCACGAGTGCTTTTAGATAGCTGGCAAAACACCAATGGAGGCAAATGACATAGGTGGGTACACATAACGGGATGCTGTGTTTATGCCGCAATATGATGTTGGCCATCGGAAAGAATAACTAAAGCTGTACTGCTCAAGTATTACATCCCCTTCGGTCAAAAATATGCTTCAATATGCCGGAAGTTTTCCAAATTTGTAATTTGCGACATACCAGCTATGTGTTAGGGGGAAAAACATTTCCACGGAAAAAATAAGGAATTCCAATGAATATTCCTTGCTGGAGGCCATGATGAGTAGATTGACCTGTCAGTATTGGTATGCTGTGTTCTGTTTCTTGTTGAACAAAATTAATCAACGTCGGCCACCAACGTGGAGAGTTAGCGTTCTCATGTACTTGTACGGACTCGCGTAGCACTAAAATTACAGGTGGGGTTAGCGCCGCATCGCCGCCTTATCTCATCCCAACACCAACACCAAACCCCGATTTTTCTTCCTTCATCTATTCTCATCAAATAAGTATTGGAGAGAACCTACGTCCTACCGGACGAGGTGGTATCTATTCAGCGAGTATGAATTGATCAGTGATCAGCACTTCTGCGATTCGGTCTGTCGAGAATCTGCAAAGGTGCGAATCTGGGTTCATCGTAGCCTCAGATGTCGGAATCAGATACTTCCACCTCATGTCAACCTCTTCGAGTATGCCAAGTGGCTCTCGAAGTTGGGGATGTGATGTGGCAAAATTACAATCTCTGCCTTCTTCCAAATTTATCAATATCGATTAGCTTCTTTTACTTCCATACGTTAACAACGCTGGCGCCTGATAATGTGGCTTTTGCCAGACAAATCACTGTTTCTGTGGCGCAGAGTATCTCTCCTTGTTACACAACATGCATCCCGTTCATCCATTCTTTCAGCTGAGAAATGTCCTATCTTGGAAATTCGCTACGGTGCCAGGCTTTCTGTAAGGCTGCCTGCTAAAATTACCCCAATCATATGGGTTGAATATTGCGAATATGTTTGAGCAGCGATATATTGACGATGGTGGATTTAAAACCCTGTTTTTGCCGCAGAAGCTGACGGTGCCGAGGGTGCCCGGTAAAGTGAGGCTGTCGTGATGGTATATACATACTTGGGCAGTCGCAAACCCAAACTCGAGTTCAAAACAGAAATTTCCTGCTTTAGACTGTGTGTTTGCAGCGATTATAATGTAGAGCCCCTATCCAAACACTGAGCTGATCGCAAGTAGGTGAGTGCTCCTCAACTAGAGGCCAAGGTCCACAGACTGACTAGGATACAGAGATAGCAATTGCTAATGTTGCAAACGATCTCCCGACGATGTATCTCGATAGTATTCCCAGGCCCTCGAGCGCGCCGCCCGAGAGGTCGAAGGAGTTAACTTTGCCCAAACAACAAATTTTCAACTTTCGTGGAGGTTCCCTTCCATACGGAGAAATATTTCGGCCCAAAGAGTTAAAGCAGGAAGACCAGAAATTCCGTGGCTTCAGCAGAGACCAGAATCGAGGCCCTACTATCATTTCTCCTCCGGTTATTGAAGCACATCCTGAGGAGTCTCCAGTGGAATCCCCAAATTCCCCCACCGATGTAAGGGATCAGCGGGATACAAATATCACCACACAGCCTATGGGAGCAACAAGTAGAGCACCCTCGGACGAACCTCGTAGTCCCACAGACCTTAGACATTCAAGGAATTTAAGCCAAACCCCTTCTCACCTCTTGCCTGAGGTAGTAACCAGCAGCCACCAGCGCCAAACTTCAACGGAGGGTCCGATTCAAAACCTGCCTCATGAAAATATAGCTCCCCCTCCAGCTAGCTTCTCAGTCCCTCATAACACTATTGCTCACAATTCGGAGCCCCAAAACCAACCCCCAATGAACCACGTAAATGGCTATCAACGCCCGAGTCCGCCGAGCCCAGCGAAATTCCAACTTGACCGAGACGGAATAGAGTTACACTTGTTCAAACCATATAAGTCTCCAAATTCTCTCCTTCCGCCGCCAGCGACCTGGAATCGTCGATCGAGGAAGGCAAAATTGCTTCTGATCCCTCCTCCCGGACCTTGGCGTTGGGTGTTCTTTGGGGTGTTCTTTGGGTTTGTTGCAATTGTCCCTACATTTGCTGTTCGAGAGTCGACTAGGCCATCTCCAGCGGTCAATAACAGTATCACAGTCGTGGACGTCGCCCCAGCTGATGCTGCTCTTACCTCGGATAGCTTTGATGTCAAAGATTCTATCATTGGGACCTACTTTTCACCACCCGCAGAGAAGCCACAATCATTTATGGTTTATGGCACATCTATGGGGAAATTTTGCATCCGAAGTCGGCTCAACGGAACCTGGAGTCCTACAGAGAAATGCATTGAGAATGCGCGCCCCAAGTCGGGAACCAGTTATTCTATTGTAGATTGGCTGGGAGGACCTACTGTGGCTTGTTAGTTCCCCTTCTTCCATGCCCTTTTCTTGTGAGTGAAGAGCTAAACTTTGGCGAAATATGTAGATATAACTGCCGACAACTACCTCTCTACTATCAATCATATTCCCGCAAAAGATAACGACACGTGGGCACTCTCAACACTGGTTGAGGATAAAGTTCCTTGCCACCCGCTCTCCAAAATCTCTTCGGTGACCTGGACGAATGGGGTAAACAACCAATCTCATGTTTCTACTGTGTTTAAGGCGTGCTTTATGTCGAGTTCAGCTTTGTTACTTAACCAACTCTTGTACTAATTCTTTATAGACTGCCCTTTGGCTGATGTATCAAGGGCCAAATGGCCAGGTTCGAGAGTACGGCCTTGACGACTTCCGTAATCGCAAATTCCGAGCTGGAAGTCACGGCGATATAGCACCGGCTTTGAATGGGAGCACTATCAGTGCTGTCCGATACGGCAGCACAGAAGAATTGTGCTACCAGTCGACGAACACGCAGATAAATTGTCGACGATTTGCTAACGGGCTATGGGAAAATGACGAGTATGTCATTTCTTCAACAGAGAGTGGGCTTTCAGCTGGTTCCCCGTTTTCTCTTACGATTATGGGTGACACCCTCCTGGGAGTTTACGCTAAATCAAATGGGGCAGTCAACTTGGTCACGAGATCCACCATTGGTATCAACGATACCAATATCGGCGTGTTTTCAAACCCCGTCCAGATTGGCGAGGTAGGTGCAGGTAATACTGGTCTGGTGATCAACAGTGCGAATGGAATGGTAGAACTTTTTACGTCGAAAGTTCGAAAGATATGGTGGTATTCAAGTGACACTAATTTGACGACATGGACGAAAGGCGTTGATATTGCCTCTTCATGATACCCGGTGTACTTTGCTTGTTTTGTTACGTGGATTGGACGCGGTGTCCGGCGCTGTGGTCTCAATTTTTTGAAAGCTTTCTGGAGTGGGAGTATTATTTCAATATGCTTTGCCATATCAAAATTCCCATCGCGCCAACAATTTATGACAATGTATCCATCTATGCATTTTTTGGACCTCGTGAGAACCTTCTGTGGTACCCTTTGAGAACGAAAATTGTGGCACCACTAGCATAGCCTGTAGTTCACATTAAAAGTGGCAGTAACTACTAGTACGCCTGTATATCGCCATCGATTACTGAAGGTTTCAGAAGAAGTAAACCGATTTTTTCGAAAGCTAGGTCAATACTTTGGATTGTCCTAGGTGTTGAATAATTTACCTGGGTTGTCTTACGAGGCGAATAAGGTAGGTGAGTCCTATCACGAAACCAAAAGTTGCGACTTTTACTTCTTGCAGCGAGGCGGAAGAGGACCGAGTACTTGGTACTTGGTATTGGAGGTTGAAGAGTAAGTTTTGATTGTTCATTTCCTATAAGACTTTCTTGCATGCGCTTTGATATATAAATATCGGTGGACTGTTGAGTTACATAGAGCCAGTCAGCCGTCTCGAAATTAGTGGCATAAATAGCGGTTCTCCCGGCTTACTTGAGAACTCGTAACGCGCGCGCGTAATTGAGAATTCCTGATTTCTGTACTGGGCGAAGAGTATTTGATTTGGCTGCGAGTAGTTACCAATGTAGTCTTTTTGGGTCATTGTTTTCGCCTTTCGAGTCAGGATTCTAGACACGAGAAACACTAACAAATCATGTTAGACCACATCAGAGCCAATGTGGAATTTATAGTTGTGGGGAAGTTGCCACCGGCCTGGGGGATCAGGAAAGGGGGTTGTAGGCGAAGCCAAATCGAGATCTACGGCTGAAACTAAGTCCACTCTAGGCTGTAATTGGTTAATGCAGGGCCCAATTTATCCCCCAAGCTCCAACTTTGTTGTTTTCTAATTTCTCACGTCTTCACACCACTCATACGTCAATTCTTCAACTTCTTACGAGAGAACAAATGCAGCTCTACGGAGTACTTCTGGTAAATAGTTCATGAGCACTCATGACGTCTTTTTGGAAGTACTCTGGCACCACTTTACGGTACGTACCCGGAGGAGCCGATTCTGGAGACTGCCCGAGTTCTGCAGTCTTCTGCCAGCGGGGCAATTAGCTCCCTGTCATCTCGTATTAACATCGGATGATGGGCAGACCATTGGGTGCTGAGGAGCTAATGCCTGCTACTCCCTAAGCAACATTTCTATTCAGGGCATTCAGAGCATTTTTAAGACTTCTTGGCTCGCATTCCGAACGCTGTGGGACCCTGTACACATCACGAAAATGCTGGGTTCCAGAGGACAAAGCGACGACCGGCCAAGTCACCAAATTTCCTTTCTTCCAGTGTTCCGGGGGTTCATACCGAGATTTTGTAGAATGCGGTCGGATCTCTTCCTTGTCCTTGCCGTATCTGCATGTCTTTAAAGGTGTTGTTGCCCCTCTCCCGTATTGAAGAAGTTTTTGCCTTCAGTCAACCAGTGCAAACTTTGCCTGTACTTACTCTGTCCGACGCGTTTATTCGTTGTCGACGTCCTCTCGTTTTAACATTCATTTTTATCCTTTTTCTATAATCATGAAGTTCACTTTTTCGTCGAGCATCGTGCTCGCCCTTTCTTGGGCGAACGCAGCGCAAGCTGCCTGCTCCAGTAATTTAGTAGTTGACAATTACTCCAACTTTGCGAGCAACCTCAACACTTTGGGCCAATGGACCAGTGGTTAGTTCTGATGAACTCTAGAGACTTCGTACAACACTAATACTTCAAGTAGATGATGGAACAACCACCAATCTTAAAGCTGATACTGCCAACAAAAAACTTACATTTACCACCTCCTCCGCCAGTTATTTCTACACAACTTTTGTCTGTGAAGCAGCCACGACAGACAAGTACAGTGCCATCACCTTCCCAGTCAAAGGGCCAGCTGGCGCACAGTTTACCATCGAATTGCAGACGTCGAGCTCCTGTTCCACAACGGCATATACGAGTTATTTCTCAACTGTCACGGCACTAACTGGATCAACACAAACAATCACCGTGCCATTAAGTTCGTTTACCGGCGCCAACCTCAATGCTATTCGAGGAATCGTCTTTGAGGGATTTTCTGTCGCCGGTGCCTGGGAATTGGGGCAAACTTCATTAGCATGCTCAGCAGGTGGCAGCACCACTGCCGTGAGCTCGAAGACTTCGGCCTCTTCAACTTCTACCCGCGGACCAACAGCAGTGTCAACTACCCTCTCAAGCTCTACCACTTCTGGTCCCGTTGCGACCGGAGCATGCACAAGTCTCTTGGTTGACGATTTTGCTTCCCAGTCTAGACTAACCTTCTTGTTCTACAACGCATTATTGCAACCATCATCTGATGATGGAACCATGAAAGCAGTTGAGGGACGAGCTGACACCGGTACTTCGGTTATTGTCGCCAACAACCATCTCACTCTTACACCGGCGGATACGAGCTCATACTGGTATACGCAATTGGGTTGTGTGAAAGCCACAAACAAGTATGGTGGAATTGGCTTGACTATCAACGCTGCTAAAGGAACCACGCTCACAGTTGAAATTCAAACTTCCAAAACCTGCTCTACAGATAATCCAACTTCCATTGATGTCTCATCGACTGATCTTGGATGGGTATTTGATGGAACAGAGAAATACTACACCATTCCGTTCTCCAAGTTCAATGGACTGGATACTGATAACGTTTTAACTCTTCTTTTCTCTGGTTTTAGCAAAGCTGCTACTTTCGGTCCTATTGCTTTCTATTGTGGCAACACTGGCGCTGCTTATCCAGTTCCATCCACAGTTGCTGTCGTCGAACCAAGTGCAACTGTCCCAGCTACCACTGGTCCATCAGCTCTAGTCATTGATACTTTCACGGGTACCGACTCCAACAATCTCGGATTTTACCACGGAGGTGATGATGAAGCACTCTTCAAGCAGACCACTGGAAAACTTACCATTAACACCAAGGGAAACTCGGATATTTCTTGGTACACTCAAATATCTGGAGGATGTACCGATATGACCCCAAATGACAAAGGATATTTGCACATCGCTTACACCGGAAGCAACTCCTTCTCCATTGCTCTTCAACAACACAACCCTACTTGTAACCCCGATATCAACCCATATCCATTTACCTGGGATTCGGTTGAAGCATCAAGATACTCCAACACTGGAAAGACCGACATTTACGTTCCTATCTCTCACTTCAGCATCGACCGCACCAAGTCCATTGGATTTGCTCTCAAGGGTTTCTTTACCAGCACCACAACCGTCGTCACCAAGATGGAAATTGTCAAGTCTGTTCCTACCGGTTTCCTCGTTCCAAGTAAACTCAGCACTGCTCCTCTCGTATTTGCATGCACACGACCAAACTCTTTCGCTTTCGCTATTGACGATGGATCGCCAGAGTATGCTCAAAGAGTTGTTGAGACTATTTCTGCCGCAGGTATCAAAGTCACATTCTTCACTGTCGGCGCCCCACTTCTCGACGATAGCACGAACCTCACCAACGTCTACAAAAACATGCTCTCAAAGGGCCATCAAATCGCCTACCACTCATTCACTCACCCCCCAATGGAAGGTCTCCCATCCCTAGCAGCCATCGACTGGGAAATCCAACAAGATATCGCCGCTGTCTCCAAGACTCTTGGTATCACATCAACTTACTTCCGTCCACCTTTCGGAACAGAAGGTGCTCGTGTCCGACAACGTCTCGCAGCAATCATCCCTGATGTCAAGTTCGTCGCATGGAGTGTGGATGTTCAAGATTGGTTATGGGCGCAGACCGATACTCCTGAGAAGCAGCTTACCAACTTTGAGGCTGACGTCGCTAAGGGTGGTAACTTGGTGGTAATGCATTATTTGTATGAGACTACTGTTGCTTATCTTCCTCAATTTATTGCGATTGCGCAGAAGACGGGAAAGCAGTTGATGAGAGTTGATCAGTGTTTGGAAGATCCTAATGCTCCTGCTTTGTAGATGTGATGAATGGGGGTATGAGAAAATGGGGTTGGAATGTAGTCACTTGTTAATGATAAAAATAGTAATGTTATGGATTACATCTATTGATTGTTTTATATTTTGTGGGGTGGGGGTGACATTTCTGTATCTTACCAATTTGTTTCTGTTTTGCTCTTTTTATCTTTTCGTAAAGTCATAACTCATATCTCGAAAGTTCCAGCTTTCTTTTCATTATTAAAACCTCGAACAACTTTCTCAAAAGAATCCTGGGACCTTACCTCCCCGGTAAACAGTTTGCTGTACCCACGAGCCATTCTTCCAGACTCGAACAGTGGGCGTTGATGGGGTTAACGGGGTGGATGGTGACAATGGACTAACATTCTCACTCAGAGATGTACTTCCCGAAACTCCCACATCGCACTTGCAAACAATGCATAGGTGCTTTCTGCTTAGTTTCTTCTCCGTTCTCCAGGGACATTCGAGGGCATTGATGCCGTTGGGTTTCGCGGGGCATTCTTGCGGACAGAAGTGGGAGATTGGGTGGCCGCAGGCAAATTGCTCGATCATTATGAGACACATTTTTCACAGGTATGTGTGGTGTGAGCTCGATCTGGAGAAAGTTAACAAACAGTGTGTGGGAGGAGACTGACCTATTTATAGTATGTAAGTACTTGGAGGTCTGTTGCCCAGTTACTTTTTCCATGAACGTCGACAGGGGGGTTTAAGTATTGGGGGTTTCATTGTTGAGATGGGATGGAAGAATGGCTTTGCATTGTTGTTGTTCTAGTGGAAATGGATTGTAATAACGTTGTTTTTTTGTAGTATGTTTAGTTTCTTTATCTTTAAGAAATATGTACATTTATCTTTGATAATTCCCTTTGTTGGGAGAAATGATAATCGGCAAAGGTACCTTTGTTTCTTTGTCATAGTGAGTTTGATTACTAGGCCAATGAAAGTAGATGCTTGTCATATTATGTACGAACTAAAACCTGATCGGGGTTAGCCCTCAAACTCGAGACTTCCACCAAGGAAAAGTGATCACTTCAAAGGGGGATGGCTACGTGACTCAACACCAATTGATGTGGACGGGATAGTATATACAGACTTGTGGGAAATTTCGGAGCCCTCTGGGTGGGCTAACAGTAGTTAGAAAGCACAAATGTGATAGAGGTCGATGATGTTAGAATGCCAGGTAAGTTTGTTCCAAGTGGGAGAGGTCAAGTCGTTCCTTCCTTCCACTCACCCCAACGGCTTAACTTATCCCCACAACACATCTACCGCGACCATTCCTTCTCTCTCAAATCGGCCTACACGTTTCTCGGAAACTACCATTTTGAGTTAGAGTAAAATATGTAGTGTCTCAACTGAAGGGGGTAGGCACGACCTGATCTCGAGTTTAGCCCATTCCTCTCCCTACATATATGTTTTCTTGTCATCGATAACTAGTCATAGATGCTGGAGGAATTTGCTCGACGCTTCCTATTCCACTATAACATCACCGAATTATCCAACTAAGTGAAATAATGCCTCATTTTGCATGCTTTTGGTGTATTTCTTACTCAAGTATCTTTTATCTGGTTGAGAAATATAATATTTTGAGGGTAGCAGATAAGCTGTTAGAGAGCGAGAGGTCGTAGAGGAAACTTACTTATATCATAAAAGGTATTTCCCTCAAAATCCAGGACCCGTTTGAAGTTCCAACTCCCAAGTTATTTTAGATATAAATGAACATCTTAAACCCCCCGTTTTGGTGAACATATCGCTTGAGGTATGTAGCGATATTCCCTGTTCATGTCTTATATTTAATCACAAAATTGACTAGTTGTGTAAGACTTCTAGCGGCCGACTTCGTTGGAGATCTTCTTGAGGGCTGTTGTGACGATGGAGTCGCCGTTGTTGAGGAGGGAGACGAATCTATGGATAGGGATACTGGGGGCGATCAAGAGTGCGAAGACGAGGATAACGAGCTTGAATTGCCCGTGGAGCCGATCAGCATTTTTCCAAAGTCCGAGTAACAACGTTCGCTTAACTATACATGGAACATTTCCGGTCACATGCTCATTCACTTCAATTTATTTCTCGTTCTCGGACATATTTCCATAAATAGAAGCAGGGAAACTTCTCTTAAGCAAACGCTTTTGATTCATTGGTACAAGAACCCTCTATTGCTGGCTTCTATCGTCAAACCAAAACATTCAGACAGGTCACGTGTGGAAGGAATCCCCCTTTAGGTAACTTGATAGGCGAGACCTCCAATCAAAAAGGCGTAGTGACAGACATCCCTCAAAACATCTTCCTAAGCAAATTATTCTAGTGATACTCGGCCCGTGAAACCCCACCCTTGAGAAAACAGGGCATATTCCGTAACTTGCTGACACCACTAGAATGTCTATGTGCTAGATCGCCGATCTGCTACAGTACTCAGCCGAAAGCGGGTATACAAGCGGTCGGAAATGCACAACCACCCTGTCAAGCTGTTGGGTATTATGGTAAAGGACCCGCAATACTTTAAAAGTCACACCACATTTTATGGGTTTGAGACTATTCGTCTCTTCTATTCGTTGTACTCTAATAATAACAACTGACAGATCACGATGTGAGGATCTCGATCACTGGTTTATCAGGTAATCACTGTTTCTTCCCTTCTTTCTGAGGTGTTTTCCCTTTTCCTGCCAGGTGTTCGAGGTTGACAACGAAATTCGGTGAGGCTTCTTGATGCTTTGGTGCTTCTTAGGTGGCCTTCTGTGTTATTATTCCTTCAAGTAAACAACTATTTGATATTTCCTGCTTTGAGTTGATCCTCTATCTCTTTCCTTCAAATCTGTTGCTTCGAGAAAACTGCCTAGATATCGTTGGTGGCATGCTCCTCTAAGAGTTGTGCATTGATCTTTAATACTCCCACTTGGGAATCGATACGTTATCGGGAAAGAGTTACAGCGAATCGTCGTGAGTAGTGGTTGAAGGAATCATTAAGGGTAATATCCACAAAAGCAATTGGCTCTTCAAATCCAGCAACTGAAGCTCGCACAGCATAGATTACCTTTCCACCCAATACCCCAAAACAACATGTGCGGTATACGCTATCCTATCTGGGACCAGTGCGGACATTACGGCGATGTCAAGCCAATCTGGTGTGATAAGAAGCTGGGAGTCAATTGCCCGGATGCAAAGCCAGCTGATAGCATTGGAACAAAGGGGTGGTGCAGGGAATGTACCGAGAACATCAGAAAGGCTCAAGAGAAATCCAAAGCAGATCGAGAGGCTCAGCTTCGGGATATGATTCGAGGGTATGGTGGAGGAGGTAGTAGTAGATGAATATCTACAAGCCTCAAAGGAATTTCGTGGAGTGGAAATATGGGAGGGATCATATAAGGAGACATGGTGTGGTTGCCCTAGAATGTCGGGATTAGGAAGTGACCTGACGTTTCTTTTTTTCGCTTGGTTAAGGGGTAGCGAGTTTGTCCCATGCAACTGGCATTTGTTTTAGGAGTGTGCTTTTGTTGAGGTATTAAGGAACCCACCACAAACGCATAGTCGAGGATTTAATTCTGGTCCAATTGAAACGGTGGTATTCGGGATACAGCGGTTGACAAGTTTTGGTGTGTTGGGCGAGCTCATGGAGCCGGAGTCTGTTCCGCTTAGTCCTCCCGTATTTTTGCTATACAGGTCCCAGAATGTCAAAGATTTTTACCCTGTAAGAAACCGAATTCTCACTTCGAACAAACCCCAAGATAAACTTTTAAGAGTGTGTATCATTGAATGCTGACAGCATTTCAAGGCGACCAAAGTACGTCAGGCACTAACTCGAATTTATAAGATTTGCGAATTGAAGTACCTGACTTATATCGAATGTAGTACAACAGAACTGGCTTGGCGGAGAGCTTGGACGCTTCATTTGCCTATTTCATAAGGTAAAGCAACCCCTTGGAAATAGCGATGAAAATTTTCACCACATTTAAAAGACGGTGCTGCATGGGAATAAACATATAAAAGTCCTGAAATTCAAAGTGATAACGGGTGCTTAAGGACAAATCCCCGATAAGAGTAGACTGTCTATGTCTTTGACATAGATATATCGACAGTCGTTAATTACAGCTTGAAAAGAGAGGAAACATGAAACTAGTATATATAATGAAGTGATGGATATTTGAAGCTATTTTCTTTTCCTTCAAGCTATTGGCAATTATCACGCCGTTTTCATTAATCTTTGAGAATTCTTCTGTTCTTGTCGTTTAGAAACCCCGAAAACTTCATGACTGGTCACACCAAGAAGTCCCACGCCAGGCTCCGTCTCCAGCAAACATGCATGAAATCTATACAAAAGCCAACCACAATTAGAATCTTACAAGTATCTGAAAACTTTTGACTCACACCCAGAGATCTACAACATTGTTTCTCTTGAACTAAAATGCATATCGTTAGATTTCCCTAATACTCATTGTTTTAGAGAACACACACAAAATAAGTGTGTTTCTACATAACTTATTAGGTATTTGGAAGTTACACACCGACAATTCTGCAAAACTATAGAGTAGAGAAATCTCCAAGCGAAGGGGGATTTCGAGACGGCGAAGCGAGCAACCCAAGGGTGATGAATAATTTTTCCTCTCCTCCCCCAAAACAAATCCCGTGTGACTGACATAATGATGTCTTTGGCATTCCCAAAACTAGCGTCCTGTCCTAATTCCTAGTACAAAAGTCCGTTCAATTACTAAATGCCGTTATACTACTCTTAGACCCAACCTAATAACTTTATCACGTCACAACCCAAACAAAACTCCCTAAAAAGATTTCTGAGAAATCCCCTTTCCACTCTCTCTTCCAAAACTTTTTTCCACAAAATCACAAAAGAGCAAAAGCAAACAAGACAACACATAACCGCTAACAATGCATCACACCGCAACTCAACCCTCCTCCTTCTACAGGAGAGAAGAAGACTCTTCATCTTCAACACAATCCTCCACTCCTTCCTCAACTCGACACCCCAACCAGGCATCAAATCACTCCTCAGCACCACCACCCTACTCCCCAGCCATCCCCACACGCAAAACCACCATAAACGAAACCACAACCGTAGATTCAACTTCCCTCACACTCTCAAACCTAGACTCCCCAAACGACCCCACAAAACCACAAACAACAACCACCAGCCCAGCAAAACACAACGATGCCCCGATTGGAAAATGTAAATGTCAATGCACCCTCTGTATCCACATGCAAGAATGGAAAGACTACAGATACGACATCAACCTCCTCCTAAAATTCGGTAAGCGGGCTCCCTCTTTCCCCCTCCCTCTTCCCTTCCCAAACCCCAAAAACTAACACAAATACCCAGCAACAAAATTCCTAATCAAAACCTCCCTCCCCCTCGCAATCCCCATGATCGGAAAGGCAGAGCAAAAACTCCAATCCGAGGAAGGAAATTTCTCACCTTCAAGACTCCACGTCCTCGAGAAGCTCCCCCTACGCTGCGTAGCGGACTACTACTCCCATAAACACGAAAGGGAAAGGATGGCAAAGGTAGACATGTACGTGTTGCGAGACCTGCAAGTCAAGAATCCGAAACTGGCGAAAAGGGTTCTGCGGTTGGCGCGCGAGGAGTATATTGATATGTGGGAGGAGCGGGCTGGTTTGGAGAGTGGTGGGGGGAGGGGTTGTGATTGGGGTGACAATTAGGAGGATGTTGGCTTTTTTTTTTTAGGGAGGCGTGACCTGGAGTTTTTTTTGTGATAATTTTGAAGGAGAAGGGATGGGGATGAGTAGGTTGTGCTGGGCACCGCTAAGGAGAACTCACGATCACTCTGGACGGGTATTGAACCTCTGTTAAAAAGAAGCTCAATTCTTTTGCCCTTTAGGCTTTGTTGTATGTTCATCAAATCCATTCAACTCCGATAAATCACCAACTCATCCACCGCGCATGTATGCAAATGTCCTTCCCATGAATATAGCCTTGTGTTTCTAATAGTCGTCACCACGACTGATAACTTCTTTTACATTTGGTCTGAGCACAATGGTCTGTCATATATTAGCATAACCCTAGACACAAATTTCAGAAGTCCGCTTACATGTTCAAATTGCGCAGTGTAAGAACCCTTCTTATCAACCAATGGAGGATATGCCTCTACAATACCGCTTGAGACGAGGTTGTTCAACTATTGCATGTTAGAGATGTCAATTTTCTAAAGTGGTACGTTACTCACCCCAAGCAGATATTTCTCCTGACCCAAACGATCCAGGTATCTTCTGCAGAAGGGTAAGGTTCCGAAGTTCTTGTTGATGACATTGAGAAGTTTGCTTGCGGAAGCGATTCGTAGAGGAACGTTGGGGGCGTCTGCTCGCTTTGCGTAATGAGAGGTTTCATACTGAAAGTAAGTTAGTCAAGTATCCAGAGGGTGTGTGAAGAAACAAGAACTTACATCATCTCGAACGTATCCATTTCCAGTACTGCCGAAAGTCTCGATCGCGAAGACTTCTCCCTCCTCCATCTTGGTCTGATCATTGCTCTTGACAATGGGGACACTCTTTCCACCATGGATCTGCCATTGTCGGATATCGTGACCATTCAGATTTCGAATGCACTTGACGGGGAATGTCTCGCCATTAATTTCAACCTCGTAGCTCTCCATGGTCTCCTGGATAGCTGCTCCAATATCGGACATCCTAACATCGATACCCGCCTCCTTGATTCCAGTATTGGTGGCCTCCCGAACAGCTTCAAGGAGGTTATCGTACATAGGATCAAAGGACATTGTGAATGCACTATCCACAATTCGTCCATTAATGTGTACCCCAAAATCAACCTTCATAACATTCTCCTTCGCAAGCAGAGTCTTGTTCCCAGCATTAGGACTATAATGCGCCGCGATATGATCCAGATTGACACCAGTAGGAAAGGCAATACCACCTTTAATGTTATCGCCCTCTTCCAAGCCCGGATGACCCGTCAAAGCCCTCACACTATCCTCAATGCCCTCCGCAATCTCCGTCAAGCTCTGTCCAGGCTTAATGTTCTTGGCCGCATACTGACGAACCTGTCTATGAATCTCAGCACCCTGTCGGTATTCCTGCAGAAAATCATTGTTCATCCGATCCAGATGTCTCTTCTCCTCATTCGTCGTACGATAGAGATTCTCATCTGTATATTCGACTTCCTGGCCAACAGGGTATTCGCCGCTGGGGAAGAGATTCGAGAGAAGGACTCGTGGGGGTGAAGATTGTTGTTTGGGAACGGCCCCTCCAGCCTTCTTTGGCTTGCGCTTGCGCTTCCTCTTCTTCTTTGCGGCTCCATCGGCTGCCCCCTCTCCATTTGCCTTCTCATCCTCTTCATCGTCTGAGTCTTCTGCTTCAGCGTTCCCGTTACCATTGGATTTTGCTGCTGCCGCAGAAGCTATAACTGCCTCTGGGTCTTTCACTGTCTCTCTTGAATTAGTTCCCGACTCACATTTTTAGGTAGAAAATTTAGGATTTTGCATACGCTTCAAATTGGCAAGCGCATCTGCGGTTTGTGCCGCCATGATTGGTAGAATAAAGCTTTCTGCCCTGAAACAAGTATTCTAAAATTTTGTCTCTGGACAATGAGTAGACACCAATCCGAAAATAAAATCTGGTGGGGTGTTGAAAAGCGGAAGATCGGAAGATTGGTCGCGGGGTTGATAAACATACTGCAGGGGCTCAAATTCAATCACCCAGTCTAGCTAGAGGCTGATAGACGCACGACCAATATTTGACAAGACTGAATATCAATGCCGTCACTCACCTTCGACAAGACGGCTTCCAAAATGCAGACATCTCACAACCAAAAACATCCAGAATGAGGAATGCCACGTCTATTACCCTTAAATTCCACGCCGCCCACCCAGCGGCTATTCCACAACTATGCCAGACTCCAAATTACCCATAACCCCCCACCCAACCACTACGAAACCCTCAAGATCTCTCCCTCCGCAACACCAGCCGAAGTAAAGAAGTACAAGACCCCCTCCCTCAATGACCATACCAAAACACTAATTCAATCCCCCAAAAAAAGATCCTTCTACGCCCTCTCCAAAGCCCACCACCCCGACCTCCACCCCGAAGACCCCAACGCCTCCAAACGCTTCGTCTCCATCTCAGAAGCCTACACCATCCTCGGCACCCCCGCAAAACGCGCACAATACGATCAACAATTCCACTCCCACACCTCCCCTCCCCACCACGGACACACACACAAAGGCTCCTACCACTCCTCCGGCCCAGCAGGTGGTCGTCCCCCAAGCGGCCTAAGCAAAAGACGAACGCATTTCCAAGGTCCCCCACCATCCTTTTACCGTAGCGGGGGATGGGGAGACCAAGGAAGTAAAAGAAGCGCCGCACAGGAAGGTTCAAGTCACACCTCAAACACCTCCTCGACATCATCGACCTCATCTGCATCCTCCCCCAATACTGGTAGATCTGCTGCCCCAGGCATGGGACCAGGCTCCACGCCTTTCCATCAGGAGGTTCCGCATTTCGATTGGCGGGAACATCTACGTACGCATGAGAACCATAGTCGTCGCCAACGAGCTCGTCGTCGTATGATGGGAGATCCGATGGCGGGTGGAGGAGACATAGATGAGGGACAAAGGAGCACGCTTGTGAATATGTGTTTTGTGGGAGGGATTATCTTGCTGGCGGGGTGGTTACCCTACGTGTTTGCGAAGGAAGTTGTTGGGGCAGGGGGCAAGAAGAAGAGGAGGGATTGAGTGAGATGGGGTTCTGGATCTGTATATTTTGGGATATGGGACATATGGGTGCTTTGATAGATGGGTGTATATATGGAATGCATGCATTAGAACGAGAAGTAAAGCAATTGGTACTTCGGATCACAATACGAGTTTTGCCATTGGCAGTTGTGTGACGGGTCGATATCGAGGCTGGTGTTTGTAAGAACGCATGAAAAGAAAACTCTTCGACATTAAACCCGAGAATGGTTGCCCATGGGAATCACTCAATGTGCATCAAATGATAAGTCTTAGAATCAGAGGTCAATTCAAGATGAAAAAGGTTGAGGAAGCTTTCCGCGGCATTTTCTAATACTACATACAAGCCATCATCAAGAAAAATTCCATCCCCTCTTCAAAAATGCAAGTTGAGTATCATTTCGCGCCCCGAAAAAATCAATCGCCATGCATCCCACCCCTTTTTATTCTTTCTACTATCGTATCATCTGTTCAGTACATCATCATGTTGTACAAGAAAATCTAAGAGTCGAAGGTGAAGGAAGCGCCAATCTTGTGGGTAGCTTGGTCGAGCTTTTGGGTATCGAGGGAGGCACCGAGTCCGAGAGTGACACCGGGACGGAGGAGAACGTTGTATGCGAGAGCGGCGACACCACGGTCGTTGATCTTGACCTGTAGTAGGAATTCATGTAAGTATTCATTCCGTAACTAGTGATGGTAGAAAAAGACGTACCTTGGCGAACGAAACAGGGTCCAATCTGTACTTGCTGGCAACCTCAAGGCCGACTTGGTTTCCGCTCTTGGAGTCCCAGGTAGCCTTAGCACCGGCCTCAACTTGTGAGTTGACCTTGTGGTAGTAAGCAGCGGAGAAAACGCTCAAGTTGTTTGCAGCAGTGATGGAAGCAGTGTATTGAGGAGCGGTATATCCAATGGCAGCGCTGTAGTTGGTAATGGCAGCCTTTTGGACATCATAGCCGGCAGAGGCACCAGCGAGGAAACCATCTTGACCGATGACGGCGTCAACGTTGGCAGTTGGGCCCTTGAGGAGATCGAAGAAAGCACGGCCGTGGAAGTTGGCTTGTTGGAAGTGCAAGTTGAATTTTGCGCCTTTGGCGGACTTCTCTGGGAGGAAGGAAGCGAGAAGCTCGGCCTTGAGTCCTTTGGCGAGAGCGTCCTTGAGCTCAAACTTGGTATCGAGGGCGTTGGCGGTGTTCCACGATTGGGTGACGGTAAGGCCTGTACGGCGATAGAAGATTAGTAGCTGTGCTTGACTTGAGATAGGAAAGAAGTTGACAAGGAAGTCGTAGTTGTTTCTGCGAGAAAAGCTTGAATGAATCTGGACTTGGAGTTTGCGGAGAGATGTACCTGTTGGCTTGTCTGTGTATTTTCCCTCTAACTGGTGGTTTTTTCTTCTCGTCAGCTTCGGTGCAACATGATGCTGCGCATGGCATTCGGGATCTCGGATTCCTGGCTACATACCAGCCCACTGGTAGCTCCCTCATGTGTGCTCTTTCCGGTGACCTTGAAGGCGACATTGTTTGGGGTGTTGCTCTTGACCTCAAGGGCGGCGGCAGAGAGGTGGTAGAAGTCCTTGTTGAGCAGCTATTGTAGCAAAAGAGCATTTGTTAGCCAAAGATCGGAAACTGAGCAGAGAGCGCGTGGAGCTGTACATACGTCGTTGGAGGACTTTGCAATATCGGCAAAGGCTGGGACAGACATATTGAACGATTGGGAGGAAAGGATTGATGAATTGAGGAAGAGGTTGATGTAAGAGAGGTTGAGTGTTCGGTTGGGACAGGAAGTTGTTGATACAAGTTCGGCGGGAAATTATGCGATGCGGGAACTCAAGGGAAGACAAGGGTAAATCTTTTGGGGGGTGGAACGTGCTGCAGACCTGATTGGTTACAAAAACATAAAACCGCCGAATTTGGGAGTCAAAAGATGCACCTGATGAAGAACCTGGGGTAGGCTAGAAAAAGGGGTTGTGAGAATGAGGTGACTATCAATCCTGGTTGTCCTGTCTAATGCATTGGTCGTCACAGTGAGTGGAGAGGTTAAATTGTTTATGCAGAGATGAAAAGAACTATATCATTCCCAACAAAAAGTCTCCCCCATGCAACAGCATTGAGAGATATCTTTCTTTGGGCTAATTCATAAAAATCTTTACTTAGAAGTTCAAAGAGTAGAGGCCCCAGGCAAAAAATAATGATAGTAGGGTATTCTCATACTTTACTATCTAATGCAGACTGGATGTTGATGACCACCAAATCATCTTCCGGCTACATACCCTCTATCATTCATGAATATCGTATTCTCATTGACGCCCTCAATATGCCCAACCATGCAGTACGCCAAATCCAGCGTCTTGAAAATAAAAGAGCTATCTTTGCACCGAGCCAATATCTAGCAGAGCACGCTCATCATAACTGCATTCCCTCGTAAATCCTTACCCGTCTTCCTTCGCCATCGCTGCAGTACTTTTCTCGTGTCCTCGAAACAAATCTCTCATCAATAGTTCCCCATCAGATCCTCGTCTTCGTCGCCATTCCAGTCGTTCCCGGCGATTCCTTGGTCCAGGTTCTTGGAATTCTTCTTTTGCTTTTGTATGTGCTTGACATACTCCTTCTCATATGTCATCATACGGTCTGTGGTCTTAGTTTCTGACAAGAGTGTCTTGATTTGTGTTGACGCTGATGCAATCGCTCCCTTCATTTGCTGTTCCGTCAAGACGGGTCCATCTTGGGAAAATGCGAGGACGGGCGATTGATTTGGAGGATAGCTCAAAGTTGCGTGCAACGAACCATTGGCGATCATCGATTGGACGAGAGTTTCCACTGCCTGGACGCTTGGTAGTCTAGTGCCTGACTCTGCGCTGACCGTCTGGGCATGGACATCTGACAGGGAGATCTTGCTATAAACGTTGGCGAGGTTCCGAATCTGGATTTGTTGATGAGCGGCCAAAACATTGAGAATAAGCGCATAGTTGTAATCATTTGTCCACACGACTTGTCCGGCATCTGCCTCTGCCTTGAGCCGAACTGCGGTACCATACTCAAAAATCGTGGCCAAAGTATCATATGGCTTTGCGATGATATGATAAGTCTTTGCCGCTCCAGAGCTTGTGACTTTGGGTAATTGTGGCACCTTTCCGTCTAACAACAAGCTGACTAGTAGCCATTTCTTGTAAGCCTCTCCCATGATCTTACTACAACCAGTCTCTCGAGCTGGATACGAGACAGCAACTTCCAAGCATCGTTTCGCATTTCTCCAGTCTCTCAATCCAATGTAGACCATTCCGACCAGAAGACAATACTCCAGTACCTCGGCAACCTTGAATTTCTTAGCTGTGATCCCGCTCTCGGGTGTGATGTATGATGGAGGAGAGAGGGCGATATTAGAGAGGTATTTTGGTTTTGGTTGTTCGCTGGCGCCTGGAATATAGAGGATGGTCTTTTCGACGATTGGGACTACCGGAGCGAAGCATTGGACTTCAAGTGCCAACTTCACCAGTTGTATGTGTTTGGAAGTAAGAACTGTACCACTTGGGTCGAGACCGAGTAGTGCATCACTAATATGGGAAATTACAAGTGGAATCTACAGCGGGTTAGATCTGCAGAAACTCTGTAGCCGTGAATTTGTATAGACGTACCTGATGATGACGACGGGCAATGCCAACAGCAGCATCTATAATGCTTGACAACTCGTGGCCCAGATATCGTATCTGCCGGCCATCAAAGCTCGATAGGAAGGTAGTTATATGGTTCCATAGTGTTTCTACATTCATGTGCTTGTCGTTTCCCTTGTGAACAGCATTGATATGTGCCAGGAGAATATATGCGAAAGATACGGTGTTGAGGGAGGGATTGATAATCTGTAGGGAGTTTAGCGGGGTTCGTTGCTATATTAGACAGAACTCTGACATCCAAGACATTTTCTCCGCTAGAAGTCTTCTGAGCCAGCTTATTTTCACTTATGCTCTTGACTGTTGCGATCTGGGTTTTGATACCCTCCTCATATGCCGAATCGGACAGAGGGTTCAAAGGAGGAGGATGTGGCGGAAAGACCAGAAGCTTGGGGAGGATGTCGTCCATGTTATGAGATGGGGAGGTTGTCGAACAGAGGATTTGTTTGGGTCAGAGGTGATGTGCTGCGTAGAAGTCGAGCTCTCGGAGCTTCCAGTACTAAGACTTCTAGGCTGCTGGTGGCTAGCAGGAGCGTCCTTTGGGCACAAGGAAATCCAAGTTGTCCTCCACCCTGAATCGACAATCGACAACGTTTAATATTCTGCAAGACTCGCAGGTGTTTGTTGAGGAGGGATGTGAGGCTTTTGTACAAGTAGAATCGTTGATATGCGGAGGCGCGAGGCTGCCTAGGAAGCTCTGGGGATGGATGTGCCTGGCTCAAATGAGTGGGTGTGACTAGGTGCCCTCCAGCTGCCCTGGTGGGTGGGGGTTGCAAGGCGGCGGGGAGATGTCTTGGCACCAAAAAGTTCGATTATCAAAAGTAGTTGAGTCACGGGAAGTGAATTCCTCCAAAACTCTTACAACAACAAAATACAAAACTCTCCTTCTCCCTAAATCTGAGGAAATTTCAATCATTCTACAACAATATGTCTCTCACCAACGCAACTCCAGCTGATGCTGCCAAAGCTGCCAAATCCGCATCTCACAGTCTCGCAACCCTCCCTACATCGGCCAGGAACGACGCTCTCACAGCCATTCATTCGGCTTTATCCCAGTCAAAAGATGAAATTCTAGCAGCAAATGCCCGAGATTTAAAACTAGCTTCACAAGCAGCGAATAATGGAGAACTTAGCCTAAGTATTGTCTCACGTCTGGATTTGGGAAAGAAGGGCAAATGGGAGGATATGTTAAAAGGAATTCTGGATGTTCGAGAGCTTGAGGATCCTGGTAGGCCTCCTCACACCATAACCATACCACGAGCTCACATTTTGCTTCCACAGTTGGAAAAGTCTCATTACGAACAAAACTGGACGATGGATTAAATCTCGAAAGGGTTTCTTGTCCCATTGGGGTTCTTCTCATCATTTTCGAAGCTCGTCCTGAGGTTATTGCCAACATTGCATCTCTTGCGATCAAATCAGGAAATGCTGCTATTCTGAAAGGTTTTTCATATTCATTCACAACCAAATAATTCCCCGCTAACACGATGCAGGTGGGAAGGAATCTACTGAATCCTTCATTGCGATTTCCAAAGTCATCTCATCTGCTCTTGAACACACCAAAGTTCCAAATACCGCTATTCAGCTAGTAACGACCCGGGATGTCATTCCTCAGTTACTTCAACAAGAGCAGTACATTGATCTTGTCATTCCCCGGGGATCTAACGAATTGGTCCGATACATTAAGGACTCTACCAAAATCCCGGTTCTTGGCCATGCCGATGGTCTCTGCTCTATTTATTTAGAACACACCATCTCTCCGGAACTCGCAGTCAAGGTCATTGTTGACTCAAAGACCACATATCCTGCTGCATGCAACAGTGTCGAGACCCTTCTCGTTGAAGAAGCTTCTCTGGAGAATTTACTTCCACCAGTAGCCGAGGCTCTGTTAGCAAAGGGTGTTTCTCTTCATTGCGATGCTACCACTAAAGCTGCTCTCAGTTCGAAACTCCCAGCAAGCTCTGCTGCAATCTTACAAGACGCCGAAGAAATTGACTTCGATACCGAGCATCTCTCACTAACCCTCGCCATAAAGACCGTTTCTGGACTCCCAGAAGCCGTCACTCACATTAACACCCACGGTTCCCACCACACAGATTGTATCCTCACCTCCTCAACCGAACTCGCAGAAAGCTTCATGGATAGCGTCGACTCAGCAGGTGCTTTCTGGAACACAAGTACCAGAATGGCCGACGGAATGCGCTACGGATTCGGGACAGAAGTAGGAATCAGCACCAACAAGATCCACGCCCGAGGACCTGTGGGACTTGAAGGCCTGATGATCTATAAATACAAAATTCGGGGTTCAGGACAAGCTACTGCGGATTACGGAGAAGGGGAAGGACAGAAGCAGTTTAAGCATGAGGTACAGGCATTGTAAGTATAGAGTAAAAGTACCTGATAACAAGAAAAAGGCAAGGCACGTCAAGATCTTTACCTTCTACCATTTTACCCTCTCGCTATTCGAAAGGTCATGAGTTTATCATTTTTCATTTTGTTGGGCTATCTCTAATTTCAAGGGCAATGAACTCGTCAACTCGTGCAGTTCCAACGCCTCTAATTTTCTATTTTCCTCCCCTTCGCCTCTTCAAACTCCATATCCCCATCCTCACTCCCCTTCCCTTTTCACAAGCAATCTTCAAAACGTACTAGGCGCCTGCGTCAATCTCCCCCCATCCGACAAGAACACAGAACCATTGCAGTAAGCACCACCTTTGGAAGCAAGAGTCAGAATCAAGGCCGCGATCTCCTCCTCCCGCCCTACTCTACCCATGGGAGAAACTACTGATGGCACCGATCCGTCTTTGAAGCCTAGTAGTTTGAATGCTGGGGCTGTCATATCTGAAGCGTAGACTTTGAGGAAAGAAAATCGGTTAGTTCTAGAAAAGTATAGAAAGAGAGAAGGAAAATGGAGAGTAAATGAAGAGGAGAGGAATAATGGGTAAGGGAACTCACAACCGGGTGCTAAAACGTTGCTTCTGATATTATAGGGACCCAAGTAGAATGCTAGAGTTTTCATTAAGTGCGTTTCCGCTGCTTTACTCGTGCTGTAACCGATGCCGCTCAAAGGGCTTTTATTAAATGCTTGTGCGGAACCGGTGGCTATTACTTGACTTGACCAGGAGATGTTTCCTTGCTTGTTTCCGGCGTCGAGGAGTTCGAGGAAGGAGATACACGTGTAGAGTGTTGCCGTGACCTATTTTTATTTTTTCGAATCAGAAAGGGCGGATTGGGAAGGAAGGGGCGAGGGGAAACCATACGTGGATGTCGAATTGTTGGGTGTATGCTTCCCAGGGACGAGTGAGAAAGAATTCTTGTACTTCGGAAATGGTGGATTTTCCGGGTGTGATACCAGTTATCATTTCTATGAGGACGGATCAGATTTCTGGTTTGTTTTCCAGAGAGGTCTATTGTTCCTGGGAACTTACGTCCTGCAGCCGCCGCGCCGGCATTTGCTATCACGAGGTTTACGTAGCCTACCAATTCTTTGACGGTGGCGGCGATACGGATCAAATCTTCTTTCTTCGTAACATCGCCTTGGAGGGGAATGATATTTCCATGTTTCTGTGAGGTGGTTAGTACAGTACCTATTCATGAAAGTTGAAAGTGAGGTGAGGTGACTCACTCCTTGTTTTGCTGCTTTCTCAAGTTTCTCGAAGTCTCGTCCGATGATGAAGACTTTTGCTGCTCCGTTTGCTTCGAGTGATTTTGCCATTATGAGACCAAGACCTTGGATATATGTTAGTTTGAGTGCTGGTTATCGAAAGGTTATATTTTATGGGACAACTCACCACTTCCTCCACCCGTGATCACGGCGACCAGCCCTTCAACAGAAAACAAGTTTGAAGCCTCCATTTCGAAAAGTGCTTTGATTCTTTTGGATATCCTGAGGTCGAAATGGGCAGTCTCGGATGATATAACAACTTTATGTCATCAGCACTACTTCCGAGGTACTCCGAATGATTACTCAAGAGCACTGTGATTGGGTTAGGTCGCCACTAGTGAATCTAAGAGTGGAAAGTTGTAAGCTGACAGCCGACTTTAAAGGGCGTTTTGACATTCATTTTGGTACTGGACTGGGGGTATTAACTTTCGGTTTCTCTTATCGTTTGGTATTCGGAAGGAGCGGGGTGGAGGAGTCAGAATATCGGTACAGTATATATGCCAAGGGATATTTTCAGGGGTTCCGACTGTTACACCAAGGACGACGTCGAAATTTGTTCTGTGGTGAAGTACAAGGTAGTTAGTTTCTTTTTCTTTTTCATAGGAATCTATAAATGATGAAAGATTCTTTCTTGAGTGTCAACTCTGTCGCCACTGAGGGGACTCACGGTGGACAATAAAGGCTAGAGCCGAGCCCTGTTCTAACTTTTTTGGACGATGGAATCGAACTGTTCAAAAACCTTTAAGCATAGAAAGTAGAGAGCTATTATTGCCTGTCAAAATATGGAAAGAGGTTTTAAAGTTTCTGCAGGTGCTTGGTTTCTTATTAGCTATCGATGCACGAATAAATCATCTTGCATATATCCGCCAAAGGCGACAAAAGGATATTTTTTTGGTTAAATGAATCCCAATTTATCATCAATACCCGCTAATATTGACATTATATCTTTTAGAAAGTAATCAATCACGGGGTAATTATAGTAAGCCGTTCTCCCAAGCATGGTGGGTTAGTGGGCAGTTCTTTTTTATTTTGCTGGCATATTGCGTAAGTAAGGCTGAGTCGAAATTGTATAGACTACAAGGAAATAGATAGAGTTTGTAGAGGGCTATAGAGACATATCACGGTGAGATTGAAGTTGATGCCAGTGCAATTAGACTTCGCGAACTCCCTAAAGAAGCCCTTTTTCTTTTGAATATCCGGACCAGGTTTCTTTTCAGGTTCCCTTTGGTGGGTTTCGGGGAGTATATAGCTACTCTATTCGAGACTTCGCTGACAAAGATATTAGACTCAAAACTGGGTAAAGCTACGGGGAGCAATGAAACCAGAAACGGTGGCGAGGGATATAGTCGCGGATAGTGTGGAGAAAAAAGAATAAATTGGCTCGATGTGAGAAGAAAGTTGGCGTCGTGGGGGGTGGTGGTTTGGGGCTTCTTAATTGAAGGAGAGGACAAGAACAGTGACTAATGATGTGGAGACTTCGATGAGCTTTTGAATTGTGTTACAAACACAGTAATAATCAACAGCTATCGAGCTACTTTTACGAACAAAAAAAACCATTTTACCATAAGGACTCGTTACTTGGGCTAGTATTTAATAAACGCCCTCAGCTAATTTTCAGCTCGTTTTTCACTTCTACCCCACCCTCCTTTTTTCACTACTATCACTTATATATAATGTAATTCTAGGTGTTTTTGTATGAAAAGTAGTAGAAATTAAAGCTCTATCCCTGGAAATCATTATCTCCTTTATAGTCTACAACTTTCTAGAGAGTCTTTCTTAGGTTACTAATTACATTATCTATTACTTTCTAGGGTACCTCCTTCTACTCCTATGCCTACATACACTTTAAATCTACCTTGTTCTTTAGTTGTTTCTTTCTCTTATATAGTTGTTACCTTATATACTTCCAAATCTACTCTATTAGGTTCATATCTAGTAACTGTGTAGGGTAAAGGAGGCGCTAAATAGAATAGTAGTATAATACTTCTTTAGTTACCTTGTAACTATAAGGGCTAGTATTATCTATAACTAAATATATTATCTTTCCTCTCCCTAGTTTACGTAGTTCCTTATACTAAGGGAACAACTTTAGCTTAAGATACCCCTTGTAAAGCTAGTACTAATCTACCCCTCCCTTACCCCTGTCCCCTCTTTTATATACTTGTTTATATAGAAAGTTATATAATTTAGCCCTCTTTCTAGGTACCCTACGTCTTTTACTAGCCTAGTAGTCTTCCTTGGCCTGCTCTAGCCGGTTAAACTCTCTCTCTACATAGTATAACTATTATATGTTAGCCTCGGCTAAATACGTCTCTATGTCCCTAACTTCCTGTGTTGTTTCTAGGTTGTATATGTAGTAAGGACCTTAGTAAAAACCTAGGCAGATAGTACTAAAGAACTGTCTATCTGAGTACCCCTTTACTATCTCTGTCCGAACGTCCTTATAGTAGTACTCTTCCTGCTTCTACTAACACCTATCTAGGCTATTGTTAAGTTCTATATGTAAGGTAGTAGCGTCTATGAATACTACTTGGGAGAGGTCTATCTTAAGAAGTCGTTTAGCTAACTTAATATGTTATTCTCTAAGAACTAGAGTAAGTTTAGGCTTAAATCCCTCTCTTATAAAGAAGTAACCTTCGTCGTATAAGACTTGTTAAAAGGAAGATTCTAAGAGGTTCTTACTAGGGTCTTAGTTACCCTAAAGACCTAGGTTACAAAGGTGTAATATATTTGACTTCCGGCGTTCGTCTCGTGTACTTATAACCTTAGAAATAATCCGTTGTCGTAGCTCGGGGGTGACTTTAAGTAGTGGTCCAGGGCAAGGCCGATTCTTGACGATAAAGGGTACTAAAAGTCGTTAGCCTTGTGTATTCCTATTCTGAGTTCTAGTAGCGTTCTCTCAAGCCCTCCTCCTAATATCCCTAACCCCTGTCCCTGAAACAGACACCCATTCCTCGTCTTTTTTTGCCCACAGAAGTAACTCTTGCTTGTTGGTATTCTGTCCACTTCTACTAACAATTTAAGTGCGCTGCCAGATAGGGACCTCACGCTGTGAAGTCTTGTTTATACGCGCCTTACGCCCCTTCGTTTTTCTGTGTTTTTTAGCTATTTTGATATTATGGTTATGAAATAATTGTAAAGTGAAAAGTATGTGTTTAGGTGGTGATCGCTTTATTTTAGTACTAAAAAAGTGGTGACAAGCTGAAGGGCGTTCATTAAATACTAGCCCAAGTACAGATTGATATAAAAAGATGAGATGCTGAGAAAACGTTGCTGTAAATACATTGTTGGACCAATTTGAGGACTGTTGGGCGTGTTTGAGCTCACTGCTTCTCAGCTGGGGGTGAGATTTGCTTCTTGAATTACCTTGTTTTTATGACTTCGCTTAAATTCAAAATACTTTGGTGATTCAAGTTTCATGTTAACTCTAAGAAAGCTTTGGTAGAGTTTAGTCTTAGGGAAAGACCATTGTTGGAAGCAAGTTTTGTTTTCGAGGTGGTGAGTGGATATCCTCACTATTTACGAAGGGGATGAGATTATATGAGCTCCCTAGGTCCCAAACGACCCGTCCTCGGGAATCAACAGCACTTGTGGGTTAGAAAACTTGTTTTTGGTATCAGCTAAGTGACTTTGACTAGTGACAGCATAGCACGATGAACTCCTCGACTCTAGGGATTGCGAGTGTATTAATTTGCCATTGTAAACTGCCATAGAAAGACAGCTTACGGTTTCAATCACAGTTTCAGTCGATCCCATGGACAGAAGGGTTGCTCAACCTTTTAGGCAAAGCATCAATAAACGATATCATACGCTCATTTTGTAATATGGACCAGGGCAAAGGGTATCGTGGTGATTTCGTAGGTGGGTGGAACTCAATGGGAAATTGATAGGGAGCGAGCCAAAAATACACTTTTGGAGCGATGGAAACAAAGCAGGTAACTAGGTCACCGTATCCTAGCAAAACAACTGAGGGATATTTTGGTGAGTGCAGATAGTTCATGTAATACGACTCGGGTGCTATAACAAAGTCTTGTCAGACACATATTTTTCTTTGTGGGACTCGTTGTCTTCCGTCCAAGAATCCTCGGGGCACAAAGAATAAATGCTGTGTTTTGCGTTGCAGAATAGCCACCCGAAGAAAAGGCAAGTGACTACTTGCAGGGAAGTTGAAGCCCCTCAATTCCAATAATTTTCGC
This sequence comes from Hymenoscyphus scutula, assembly GCA_001399465.1. NCBI lineage: Eukaryota > Fungi > Ascomycota > Leotiomycetes > Helotiales > Helotiaceae > Hymenoscyphus > Hymenoscyphus scutula. The sequence continues at coordinate 52,599 of LKTO01000030.1, read as the reverse complement.
AGTGCAACCCACACTATTAACCACTTAACATGGCGTCCCCTCCCTACTAGATGAGGGATTTAAAGAAGTACGAGTTCTCCAACTTGAATCATCCCCCATCATACCTCTCTTACCGTAAGTACATATTGCATACTATCAAAGGTATAGAATGTCTACGTAAGTGATCATCTGGTTTGCACTCTGCAAGAACTTTTCTGACGTTCCTTCCGCAAAGACCCGAAGAAAGAGTACTGGCGTTGACGAAGAAAGAGGGACGGGTCGAAGAAGCTGAATGTGCCACCGTCTTTGACCAACTCAAACCAATCACCCCGGATCAACTTCTTGGAGAGTGGGAAGGAGGAAGTTTCGATACTGGTCATCCACTTCACCAGGTTTGCAAGACTTTGAACTGGGCCGGCAAGAATTTCCATTCGGTGGAGAACGTCGATCCTATAATTGTGTATGATGAGAATGGTCAACGGTTTCGATGTGCGGAATATGGATGTGCAAGGGTAATTCCCAACTTCCTTCCGTGGGCGCTCTGTTTCAGATTCTAACTTTTCCGTCTTGCTAGGTGCGCGAAGTCAAGTTTCGTGGGGTCGTGTCGGCGGCGATGATTTACGATAATAGGCCAATGATCGATAGCTTTCGTTACGTCTCGGAAACATTTCTAATGGGGGCAGCGGAAGACAAGAATAATAGCGGCGATGGTGTTTACTACTTCTACATGAAGAAGTGAGCAGGGTAGCGAGCAATCGGATGGCGTAGCCACAACCAAGCAAAGATAACAGGAATGAAATATGCCAATTGTCTCTAATAACAAAACATCCAATACAAAGCTGACCGGTATGGCTGTGTACAGTACACTTTACTCGCTAAATTTAAAATCGCACCAGAGGGTTCAGGCTTTTGTGGGAGGAATTGGCATTTGCTTTCTTTTATAGGGATAATCTAGGAGAATGACAAAATTTAAATGGTGATTGTTTGAGGCCAAATCGCACAGGATCTGATGTTGTGCTAAGTGTTTTAGAGCAGTCATTTTGTTTCTTGAAAGAAACTCACATTGATTTCCACTGTAGGTAATACCGAGAGGAAACTACTGGGAAAACATGACATGTTCGATTTGGCTGAATTGGCTGAATTGGCTAAGTATGTTCCCTCACGAGTAGTGAAGACCCCCAACTTCTATGCTGATTGTCGGTGGCTAAAAACAAGATCCAGCTTACCTGGTGCTGCTGTGACATAGTCCTTCATTTCCTTCCAAACTCTTGTTCCTTCTTCCCCTGGCGCCAGTGAAATGCCAAACCTTGAAATCAACAGCGCCGTTACATATGTAAGATTCTTCATTGCCCAGTTTTTAGCAACACAACCATAACGCCCTATCAACAATGTCAGTATCCGTAATCGTAAGACATTCAAAGAAACATTACCCTGTGAGAATGGCTCCCACGCACGCTTATCCTTTACCATCCATGGTTTGGAGGTCCACCGTTCTGGGAGGAACTCGCTAGATTGCTCGAATGGATTTTCTACTTTACAAGATTTTAGAATTAAGGTCAAAAGATACATAGCTTTCGGTACATACATCGTGCTATACAATATCGTGGTGTAACAATAGCAGTATTGGGTGGAATATACACGCCCTCGATGATTATCCTCTTCAGGGGCGAGACCTTCGTGAATGCTGTTGGAACGGGTGGGAAGAGCCGCAATGTTTCAACAATAAAGCTAGAAAGAATCAGCAGCTGCTGTAGATCTGCGAAGTTTGAGATCGATGAAATGGTTTCGAGCTCCATCCTAATTTGCTGCTGATAGCCCGGTAAAATTGCAAGGTGATAAAAGATATAAGTCAAGGCTGTCGCAGTAGTATCACTAGTAAAATGAAAGGAATGTCAACCGATCCATTATAGTTTTTAGCATAATAGGAACACAGGTCTCACCTGCCCGCAAATATCAGAGCGACAGCATCGTTTGCAAGATCTTCTCGTTCAATCGTGTGGTTTTGGATCGAACATTCTATCAAAGTGGAAGAAATCTAGATTCTCTATTAACGTAAAATTCGTACTGCTAGAATCCGGAATTCTGACATCTCTGGCTTCAACTTCAGTCTGAATCCGTCAGCAATCACCATTACACCAGATACTATGCTGCGAATCTTGATCCTCTCCTCCATCGTTTCCTTACACCATGAAATCCAAGAATGCCAGTCAGCTGCCAAACTTGGTAGTTTGAGTCCAAGGCAAATCAGCCCTGAGACTTGGGTCAAAGATCCGAAAAGGGGTAAGAACCCACGTACTCTGCTGTGGGGAATCGGCCATCTTCCACCAACAAGCATGTCGTAAGATTTTCCAAAGGAGATATCGCCCATAAGATCGAAAGCATAAAGTGAGAATATTTCATTGGAATGAATACATTCACCGCTAACTGATTGTAGATATTGGTCTAAGCGTTCGACGTTTCTGGTAAGCCGACTTTCGAGGTTTTGGAGGGCTGTGATGGCAATCAGCTCGGTTTTGGTCTTTGAAATATCTAGTGTTAGGTTTTCTACTAGTAGAAATAACTTACACTTTGCGCTGAATGCTTGATTCCATATACGCCTCCGTGCATCATGTTCTGTTTGATCTCGCACAAACATAATCGCCTTCATTAGGAGAAGTGATTCAACGAAGTCACCCCTCATAAAAGTATTTCCAGGTCCATCGATTGTATGAAAAGCTGCTGGCGTGAATACTGTAATTTCAGCTGGTCCTAAGCACAGAAAAGTTAGGCACTTTGCTATTTACTCTAGTAAGGTTCGTAACTTACCAGTTCTCACAAAAATATCATATTTTTTGTTTAAGCTCTCTAAATACAAATGATTTGTTCCATTCCTTGTATTCCAGCAATGCAAGAGTTTGGTAATACGAGAAAGGAGAAGGCCTGGAAAGGAGCGTATTCGGTGGGAAAAAATTCGATAAACAGTCATAGAAGTAAAAAGAGCCCCTGTGTATCCTGCGGTGACTAGGAAGGTGTCTCGAAAAGCCGGGAAGATTGAAAGATCGTGTGAATAAATCTCACAGATAAAGATAATCAAAGATAGTACAACGTATATAACTGCAAGATTGGGGGCACTCTTGTTGTGTTCGCCATGGAGGAAATAACCCCAGTGGGAAGCAAATCCAGCAATTGCTGCACTTGTAAATGTGACATCATAAAGTATCATAGTTTGAGTTACTGGCAAGATTTGCCAGAGGGGGACAATATAGTGGAATAAAAAGGAGTAATAGTACCGTAATTCAATTAAGAGGAAGCGAAGCATGCCTGTTATATGACTGGTTTTTTCGAGGCTTATTCAAATTGTCTCAAGATAAGTATCGGAGTACAACTAGAGAATCTTCGACCTCGGGTCAAACACATGTGTAGCTACCTGATTAAAATGCTGTATACCTATAAAGAAAACAAATAATGTCGATCATAAACCATTTTGCTAGCACGACAGCTTCCACCGATCAAAGTACAAAGAAACAGCAGTTACCCGGAATGAATTATTGTCTTACATTCCTGTTTCGCGAGCAGTACTTTGGAGTAGTCTTATACAACTTTACAGATTTTAATCGTCTGACTCGCGTTATCGCTTATCGTGGAATTTAAGATCCTCTGAGGGTTTATCTGTTTTTAAAACCCCCCCGTCCTAGAGGTTGTTTCAAGATGGTTATTATATGAAGTCCACAGCCGAAGGTGTATAACACAAGTTGTAGTAGGTTCGGGATATTAAAAAGGTGTTAGGGGTAGAGAACTGTGTGTGTATTTAACTATCGGAACCTCGGCTCTTGAAAATGAAGAGGGATCTAAAATAAAATAAATAGTGTGTTTAAATCCTGTTAAGTAAATCTTATATAATCTATTATCTTACTTGCTTCCCTCTATTTACAAACATCTATAAGTTGTTGAGAACAATGTCTACGCAACTAGTTATCACGGAGAGTGTTATTGGAGACTTTGTGCCTAAGAATAGTTGGTTTTATCCATCTGTTTTTCAATTTGATCTTGCCGGTATCGACCTGAGGGGTGATTTGGTTTGCGAGGCCCTTAATACGGCATGGGAATACGTTCGGGTTGTGATACCAGCCCATACTAATTGGGATCGATATGTGGCTTTTGCACGCCTGATCTTGATCGCTGTAATTGTGGAGATGCGTGGTACTCTCGTGGATGTGGTTGTAGGCGATGAGATTCTTGGTTTTCAACTGGACGAACTTGCACACTCGCCAAAAGACTGGTTTCAATTTCGTGACTGTGATGGCCTCGCACGCTTCACAATTGCTGGAGCCATGGCTTGTAATGATTTGATTCTTTGGTTCCGGGAGGATGAGTGGCAAATCCTCAGTGAGATTGCAGAGACACTTTACCACAGCGTTGCTTTTTATAAACACCGTGCTGAGGGAGAAATTCACAGTACCTATGCCTATGTTGACCAGGAATTGCGGGTGGAAACCTTTCATCGAGCTCGCGAGATTCTCTGGCGTTTTGAGGTCGCATGGGCACGCAAACCCAAGAACCAATGTGTGCTCAATTTTGTACGCAATTTCGGCGGACCGCTCCATATGACAGTACGAAGATACCATTTCGTCGAAGATAGGCTCGTTATTGGAAAACCAGATACTGAAGATGTGACCAGCACCCGCCAAAATTTCAAGCTTTGGAACAGTATCGGGGTAACCGAGCAAAAAGGGGAACCGCTGCCCATCCAGAAGAAGAACTCATATTATTCCCGTATAACTGCCCAGAGATCCGAGCTGATGTTCGATGGACTCTTCGAAAAGCTCGATATTGACGACACTGAACATTGTACTCGCTGCCGTTACCGTTCGTCATACGTTGCCGAAGCTCCTGGTCGTTTTGGTGGTGTGGAACTTTGTGATGGCTGCAAAAAAACGTGGCATGCATACCTCGAGGATCTCCCAGCCCGAGCGGAAAAATCATTTCCGGCTCTTTTAACCGTCAAACCACGTCATCCTCCAGCTCCAAAGACCGCTCGGGAGAAGAGACATTTGGAACCAGAAGACTTGCAAATATCAAAGAGAAGAGCACTTTCCAGGAAATAAGAGATTAATCAGGAGGAAGGTTAACAGATAGAATAACATGACCTTGACCTTTGACTGAGATTCAAGAGCCATTAGTGATCTCATGTGATGATACTCCAGTCCCTCCATAACTTCATATGGTCACAATTTTCTTCTCAGTAAAAACAATAGGATCTCTGACTAGGATAGCTTGTATCGGGGATTCATGACCAAAGCTTTAGAAGCAACCTCGCCTTTTGATCCTTTTTGATATTCTGATCGAGCTCATTAAATTTTCCTTATTCGTCCTCACGGCTCTCGGGAATTTCGTCTTCGTGGCTTTCGCTAAAGAAAAAGGGTCAGACAATAAACTCCTCCATTGGAGCTCACACACGTCACCGGAGATATAATAAACCTGTCCATTTTCGGGTTGCAATCTGAAAAGAGGTATCGATCGTGTACTCACATGAAGACTTTTCCATGTGAGTTCTGGATTTCCACTCCTCCTTGGAAATAGTCGTCTTTGCTCACGTAACCGACTACCTTGAATCGCTCTGGTGGGGCGGCCCTGAGTTGGAATTTCAATCATATTCTTCTCTACCAGGAAAGGATTCTCTAAACTCTTCGTTTTCAGGAGGAACGAAATGAAGCTCCAACATCCTTGTAAACTTACTATATAATTTAACTTTATTTAATTCAACTAGTCACTGTACTTAATCTTGAATAGTTTATTTTGTTCATTGAATCAGTCATATAATCAGTTAATACTATAATAAGTGAATGAAATGAGCTAGTACATATGATACTTTGTTCTCTAATCACTATGAGGAGGGGGGCTTGTGCAGTAAATATATTGTTAGTTCTGTCCGAATTTCTAATGACTTTGAAACAATAAAACCTGAATGTTCTAGAATATTGAATTGTGCCACTTTTATTCCGTACTTCGACCATAGTTTACTAGTAAATATGCCTTTTACATAAGATTGCTGCCCTGATTAATATCATGCAGTAATTTGATTACTCCTTTTTCTATGATGCAAAAAAAGCTTCGGTTGCTACATGTCACCAAGCGACATGCCCAAGGGCGTGACCCCCCAGGAACCCCACACACTTAAGACCTCACACCTCCCCAACTTTCCAAGCTTCAACAATGTCCACAACAACAACACTCTTCCGCTCTCAATTACTTCTGCGAAACCTCAATTACCGCTCATTGATCTCTCAAATAGGATTCCAAAATATCAAAAGGACTATGGCATCCTCAACCCCCGCTGCCAAGTTCGAATGGCTGGTAGTACTTCCCGACCATGAGGGTGCATTGGCCAAGAGAATGGAAGTTAGACCGTTGGTACCACCTCCAAGATGATGATATTATCAACTAAATCTGATTTAGAAAGCACTTTGAAGGACTGAAAGCCGGTTTCGAGACTGGTTTCTGGAAGATGGGTGGTGAGTGCTCGAATCCGATATCGCTTCATGAGATGCGAAACTAAGATATCACCGTTGTATAGGAGCTTATCTTGAAGATGTCCCAAAGGAAGGAGAGGCGTTGAAGATGCAGGGAAGTGCGATGATTGCACTTGCGAGTACCAAGGAAGAGGTCATTGAGTACTTGAAGAAAGATATCTACACTACGAGCGGCGTTTGGGACTTTGATAAGGTATGCTTCCATAATCTTCGTTCGATACAACTGCCTTCTTCGAGAATGGTACTTACGAAAGTAAATAGATTCAGATCTATCCTTTCAAGTGTGCTTTCCGTCACCAACTCGAATTGCCATGATGCTATCAGGGATAGAAATGTTTGTTGACAATTGGAGAGGGAGGGGAGAGTGTTAACAATTCAAATCCAAACCTCAATCTAAAAAACAAGCTTTATTATGAACTTTTTTTTTAGCACTCAGATAATACTGAACCCTCAATCTGTAGACCAATTGTGTTTTGCCCATAATCAAATAACACCTACATCATCTGCTGCTGGGTGCGGGATTATTAAATTTCCCCGCTAGTTTTAAATCAGCACCCCGAGCTCCCTCGCCTGCATACTCGAGTACAGCCAGCCCAGCAAGCAGCTCATACAAGTACTTCTTCTAAGAGCCTCAAACTACGTACTCATTTTACTATCTCCTTACCTACAAACCTCGACGGTACACACATTTCTCATCCATACCTACAGTCACATACGATCATGGCCGAACCAGAAGTTGCTACCAAGGCGCCAGAGAGCGATGCCACCGAGACGGCGGCACCTGAAGCAGCGTCAGCTAGTTTAGTCCCTGGAGATACCCCCGCGCAGAGTGGTGCAAGCTTAGGAGTGAGTTGATGCTTCAAGCATCGCTGGCACCATGCTAACAAACCCAAGGAACATTGTGTTACGGATCGTCCGACTCGTGAGTAAATACTCAAGAGGACTGCCAGCCAGTCTGGCCCTAAAAGGAAGACGGCGTGTGCTGACTTGGATCAGCTTCTGGACAAGGTCCATCTGGAGAGATGTCTCAGCTGGGAGGAGTGGACGTTTATATCTCGAAACCTGCCGATTACCCTCACGCTCCTTCGAAACTTCTACTATTCCTTACGGGCGCGACGGGTTTGCATTCCACAAACAACCAAATACAAGCCGATATATTTGCGAGGGAGGGATTTTTGGTCGTCCTCCCAGACATGTTCGGAAATGACCCTCTACCCGGTTCAGCAACATATTCCGAGGAGAAAGATCCATCAATGATTGAACAAATCAAACTACGAGCAGCAGAAACGGCGAAGAGCTTCTTGATTGATATGTGGCTGGCACGACAAACACCAGAGAAGGTGCTACCAGCAATTCACAAAGTTATTGAAGCAGCGCGGGATGAGTTTGCAGATGCTGTTGCGAATGGCGGGGGCATATATTGTGCTGGTTATTGTTTTGGCGGAAGAATGACGTTGCTTTTGGGTGGCGAGAAGCCCGACAAACCCGATACGGCTATTGCGTCTGCCATTGCAGGAGCATGGGGAGGGCAACAGCCGGTCAATGATGAGGAAGCTGCAGTTGTCAAAAACCATGGACCATTTATCAAAGCGGGGGTTATTGCCCATGCGACTCTGGTGACCAGGGAGGATTTTGACGGAACAAAGGTTCCACTCGCTTTCGTCTGCGTTGAGAATGACCAGTTATTCGCCGACGATGTTCGAGAACATGGAGAGAAACTCCTGAAAGAGAACAATGTCGAATGCGAGTTCAAGACATATTCTGGTGTACCCCATGGATTCGGAATAGTAGGTGAGTATGAGGATGCTAAAATTAAGGCTGCTCAAGCGGAAGCTTTTGATCAGATGTTGGCGTGGCTTAAGGCTCATTAAATGGTCGCTTATTGAGATCTGGCGTTGTGGGGTCGTTTTGGGAGCTGGCAGATAAATGAGAACATTCTTTCTCTTGCGGAACTCCCCGAGTTGCATCAAACGAGTGATCAATCACAAAGGTGAAATCCCACTTTGGAGTTACCGTACAAAATCCAACATTGCCTGCCAATTTTTCTATTCATGTGCAGTCCACATGCCTGGGGTGGATGTGAATGGTTCTTAAGATGAACCATTATGATCATCATCGGAAGTTTCAATCAGATGCATGAAGACGATTTGAGACTTGAAAGCCGACCATGAGACGGGAAAACAATCGGAAAAAAACATCTGAAGAGGCAAATGGAATATTGATAAAATGACCTCACTTACAGTTTCTTGCAATCAATTCAAGGCGATGGGAACTCTCCTCCCCACATGATCTTTATTTGGCATCCTTCACAAAATAAATATTCGATAAATACAGTTCGATTATTAATAGAGTCTGGGGTTAGTGAGCGAGGCACAGGAAACACGAAACCAAGTGGCGCTTTTTCTCTTGGCTTATCAAGCTCTCTTTCCCCATCAACAAGACCAATTCCAGCTGCAGATTTCTGAAAGTCTCCATCAGGAAGTGGACTTCATCAGAACCCCGGCTCGTATTCTATTCTATCTCGACACTTGGGTGGGCGAGTGCCACAAATAAACCCCTCATCTGCAGTGCTGCACTTCTCTCCCGCACGGAGCTCACGATACCAAACCTCCCCCCTGTCTATATAAAACACCCTAAGCCTCAAAAGACCACACAGACTTCTTGGCCCCTCGTTCTGAGCCTGGTAAAATAGGACAAACGGGGAAGTCTTGATATCTGATCGACCGCTATCATGCTGTCAAGCCTTCCAAACACATGGACCATTGCTAAACGGGGGCCCAAGGAACGAGGACTTTTGCTGTTTCGAGGGAAGTCATAAGCGTGACGGTTTCTCCTCTTTTTTTCCTAGACCCTCTATCTACCTTTTGATTCACAAACCAGCTTTGTTGATATTTCCTTTTTGTTTCTCTTCCTCTATTCTTGTGATATCTCCTGGCGAGATTCTTTTTTTGAAAATGCAGCATATTTATTTAATAATGTTGGTCGCGGCGACTGTGTCGTCAAGTCCACTAGTTTTACGTTCGTGTAAGTTCTAATATTCTCTTTTTGCTTTTGGTCTGTGTCGACGAGGATATACACCCCAAGAGGCGAGATGGATTCAATTACTCGAAGTCAAGCTTGTGCGTTCAATTGTTTGATTTTTCAATTTATTGCAATTGAGTGAGGGTGGTTGTTCGAACGTCAATAACACTTGTTCATGGGAACTGCTTCGAGTCAGCGCCGTGGACAAATTGATATGAAAAATCGGGAGTCAAAAGATCAATTGTACCACGCGTTCATTTCTCTATCTTTTTGCAGTCTTGGAAATCATTCAACAAACTCTCTCGACAAAGGCTAACAACTTTCAAAGCACCAAATAACGCAGACTCGCCCATCCACTCATCCATTGACCCACTCACCTCCTCCCCCGACTCAACTGGGTCCTTAAGCCAATGCCATTTCACAGCTCCTCACGCTCGACCAATCTCCCTCTCTGCACCATCACCTTTCACAGACTCACCTCAAGCACCCCTCAAACTCACCCCACCACCACCCACCAACCCATCCTCTGGAATTCCAGCTGCAGCCTGGCCACACATTTCCACCCTCCTGAAGAACTTCATCGCCGAGAAACAGAACAACATCCGAACTCTGGACCTAGGAAGGACTTTAAACGATGCTACGCTTGAGGGTGTTATGATGGGATTAGTTTACTCATCCACAGCACCTCGCCCGGCTGCGACAAGATCCTTGATCAAAGATGCGAGGGTGAAGGTTAAGGCCAGAGAAAAGGCGGGAAGTGAGGTTACGAATGGAGAGGTCAAGGTTGAGACGGAAAAGAAGGAGAAGGTTATAGATAGGGAGATGATGGCTTGTGTGGAGAGTGCTGTGCATGAGGTTGAGAAGACGAAGCAGATGGAGGGGGCTTTGCAAATTTCACCTGATGCGCAAGGAAATGGGGGTGGGAGAGCGAGTTTCTTGGTTTATCGAAGGGATTAATAGATCTAACGAACCAACCAACGATTTGGAAACAGGAAGGAGAAAAAGGGAAATGAGGTGAAGTTTGGGTTTTTTGGAGTTCAGTTTGGGAAGGGGGCTTTTGGGGCTCTCAATGTTTGCCCAACCATTCATTTGGCACTGGGAAACTTGGATGAAAAAGGACTGGAGTTCCGGAAATAAGGGCTAGTCGATGCTTCAAGGGACCCCTACATTTCAAGTCTGATGACTTTGAGGACTTTGCGAATTGAGAAGTAGATAAAAAATAAACAACTAGCTGTTATAAAGCCAATTTTTGCCTTGTTCGAGATAACTGTCGATAGAAATGATTACAAGAAATAACTAGGTATCCAGGACTGAGTTTTCCAAGCCTTCTCTGACAACACTTACTTGTTTTTCTGAGACTGATTACCCGGCTAGAAATACCGAAAGGCAGCAAAAATTCGTGTGGTCCGCATTCCTTTTGAAGGTACTAGGTAACTTCTTGTGGAGCAGTGTTTGGCGGGGAAAGTTCCACTCTCGAAAGGCGTTGATTTATGGAGAGGTACAAAAATAGAACACGTGATACCTTATTCTTGATAAAGTGACAGGAACTCTCCCGGTCAGACAGGGGTTCGCGTCCCCCATTCGACGTCGCAGTAACTTTCTCAATGATCCCACCAGATTATCAGTCTCCCTCACCCCAACTGTTCCCAAACTCCTCATACACCAACTCACCATGTCAATGATGGCTCACATTAAGCGAGAAGGCCCTGAACTAGACAGCGATTCACCTAGGAAACGCTTCAAACCTGCCGAGCTCGAGGATGCGCACGTTGAGGAGCTGCACGCACTCATTCTGCAAGAGGGACTTTTATCGAGTGAGTGTTCCAGAGAGATATGCTGGGCCGGTCACAGTTCTAACCTCTAATTAGAATTATCTCCGGACGCCCAAATTCGAATTTCGACACATCCAGATGCCGCGGAGAGCTACGGGAAAGAACTCCACAAACGAATTAAAAACTTTAGCCAGAAAGATGGAAACTACAATGAGCCTCTGATACAAGATGCAATTGGCGGGTATACGGCTGAGTTGGTGGCGTTGTCTCAATTCTCCGATGGTATTCGCTGGGCATGCGGCCTCTCGCTGAAATTGAGCGTATTGGTTTACAAATCAATAGACGTTTTTGGGCAGGATGTGGATGAACAGCCAGATGATTTGCTAGTTTCCCTGTTGAGAAAACTTGGAGTGCAACGTCTCGAGCAAGGCTTGTAATTACATGGCAATGAAATGGTGAGTAGGGGAATGCTGGCTCTAGAATACCGCGGAGATGAACTCGCCACACAAGGAACATACAACTATTACCCCAAAACAATTGGACTCGTACGAACTTGGCGCCATCCACCAGGTCATCAAAGGAAGGAACACGATGCTCTGAAACAAAAAATTAGGACACTGAACATAAACGCCGAGAAGGAGTTACAGAAAGCGCTCGACCAGAACAAAGGGGACTGCCACAAAGCTTCATTAATGTATGAAATATTGACGAATTTTAGTAAGGAGCTGGCGCTTCTTATTCCAGATATCAGGCAACTCAGCTATCTAGAGGAAGGACTCAAACCTGCCTTTGAGCTCATACAATTCCTTGGCAGGCAATCGTATCTCTATTGTGACAGCAAGAACTTTCCCTGTCATATGAATCGAGTGGCGGACCATGCTGCTGATATCTTGCTAGTGGAATTGTCAACGAGGGTTAAGGCAGAAGACCCAGAATTCAACCCAAAACAAGAAGTCGAAATGTTGCAGAACCAAATCGAGTATCTCAATGGGCTCAAAATCAAGTCCTACTTCCCCAAATCCTTCGAACTTCTCAAAAGTTATACCCCAGAGCTTGGGAAACAATATGCCCTCGAGGAGTCCGAGGATATCACAAAAACAAATACAGAGGACGAAAGTCACAGTGGAAAAGAGATACGCCCAATGCAGATACGATTCCAAGATTTCTTCTACTGATTGTAAGTATGGTATACTGTTTTCCCACTCCCCCGTTTCCTTTGTGCCTCATCCTGAGTCATTCCAGGATCAATTTTCAACCTTACTAAAAATCTTGTGCCGTGTCCCGAGACATGTTTTTTATAAGCAATTACTGACCGCCATCAATTAGGGTTAAGTAAAGCCATGGCGGAAATCATTCCTAACATCAAGGCGTTGAGCAATAAGCCCCATGGGTTATTCTTCGCTGGCAAACTCTTCCTCGATTTAGGAGATAGCTCGTTCGTACACATGGTTGATAAGAACGGGAAGCCCGGAAACTATGGCAAAAGAGAATCGGATGCCCTCGCGGATGAAGCTCTGGCAGCTTTAATCTCTTCCGCGAATACCAATCAGGCCACATATAATGAGCTGCCTTGGGAAAGGAGAAGGAGAAATTGGTGTGAGAGAATTGTCAAGACAAGGGTGCAGTTGAGTGAAATGGGCGTGGCAGGCTACTTTGAGAAATCCGAGCGGTTACTGAAGTTATAAAATAGCAAGACGTCATCCCAGATCTACAGAGTTACAAATTCCAACTCTCAGCCTCGTGTAAAATCCTATCCGGGAGATTGCATAATCAAGGGATAATATTCACAGCATCAATTTTTAGTTAGAGCGGAGTGTTCAATTTCGTAACTGGAACTCAAATCGTTCAAGCAAGAACCTATAGTTCCCTCGATCATATTTCTAATTATGTGCCAAACAACTACCCCTTTATATATCTCACGAGGAAAAAGCCTCAAGGTATTCGTCAAGAATGAAGTCGACTTTTGTTGTTGAGAGTCGTGGAGTAAGCAGGTAACCATGTGTAGCGAGGATGCGTAACCCCCGAGTGACCAAAGAGTAAGCCACGGGTAAGCCAAACAAACAACCAGGGACCAAAACCAGTAAATTCGAGTAAGCCGTTGATTCACCAAGTAACCCGACGAGGAACAAGTAAGTCGGCAAGCAAAGATAGTAAGCCAGAATGAGCGTGGGATAAGCAAGCTAGACAAAACCAAGCTAAACAAAACTAAGTGAACGATTGCATATCGGGTAAGCTAGCAAGACTTTGGTGGCTGAGAAAGAAGTCGCGATAAGCTGTCCGGAGAGCAGAGCACGATTGGGACATCACTTACGGCCAAATCTGTTGACGCTTCATAATTGTAAAGCATTGACTTCAGAGTCCAGCAAAGCCAGAGTCCTCTGGAATTCCAGAGGCTCTCCAGCTAGTAACGGTACAGTTCTCGTCAGCGTTTGATTAGAATATCTTTCCCCTACTCCCTAAATACCACAGAATTAAAAGTATTCGTTTCCCGATCAAGTAGCTGTTTCGTCCAAGATGATAAAAATCGAAGAGAGAAACCTTCCCACTTGCGCATTTCCTCTCTTTTCCACACGAATGCCCTATTCTCGAACCTCCGAACAAATCACAACCCAAGTCTTCCACCCAAGGACATGTACAAAGTCACATCGCGAGACGAAATATGCCAGGAGTAGAAAATAAAAGAAAAACCGAAGTCGAAGACGTAAACAGAAAGACAGGAGGAGAGCAATCTCGAGAAGGAGAGGGTGATTCAAAAAGAGTACATACACCAAGTAAGCCTCAGACTTTCAAGTTCATCAAATATATATATATAGATAATTTATACCAAGAAAACAAACCCCGTCCCCACGATCACTCCTTAACAATCAAGAGAGGAGGGGGTTCAGCAGCCACAACAAGGAAAATCATAAGAACGACCACCAATTCTAGGCAATCCTATCAACAAGCCCCAAAAATAAATCCCATGCAAGAGAGCAGGCTCAAAAATGAAAAGCAAGCCAACACAAGAAGCCCTACTTTTTTCATGCAGATGCAAAAAATAAGGAAGAGAGAGACAAGAGCTGGTAGACCCATTCCAAGTAGAAGTAATAAGCTTTTTGATTTTGTTTCTCTCATAAAGTCGTTGGAGTTACATAAGAGAGGGAAAAAGAGGTAGGTAGGTTGTCGAAGTTAGAAGAAAATTTGGCAAAACCAAGCTAAACCCCCCAAATTCCGCCCCAATGTAATAAGGTCCAAGGTTTTTTCTTACAGCCAGCCAGCCAGGGAGAAAAAAAGAAGAAAGAAAAATCGTTATCATCGTCGTTAGTCCAAAGCTAGCCACACACACTCTGTCTCCCACCAATCCCCCCTTTCAAGACAAAGGAAAAGTAGAGCTAGCTAAAGAAAAGAGGGAGAAAAATCAGATCAAATGTCGTGACGGGAAAAGATCATCACAGGCCATTAATCTTTTAATAAGCGCCCCGTAATTATCATCCATCGCGCCTAGTTTCATAAGCAGGCGTTTTTTCCCAGTTTCCTCCCAAAGAAAAAACCTTGGATTTGATTGCTGCGTATATCATCTTCGAGGGTCGTCTCGTTTGATTATAACCCTCCCATTTCCACGTTGCCCCATTGGAAAGCGTAAATTCATCAACCGTATGTATAACCATACGGAGTTCTTTTAAAATTCAATGTCGTAACTCGTCCGTCATTTGAAAGCGGAACAAATGTGCCAAATATGTGTTTCCGGCCGATACAAGAACAGGTGTTGAGTCGAAGGAAATTTTTGTGAAATGAGTGTGATCGGTGCCTTGGAATCTTATCGGAGTCCATTGGCCAAACGGGGTGGGATGGATGGAAAACGATTATGACGGTCAAGTTTCCAGAAGATGTCTAGCTTTCTGATCAAGGACCAAGAAATGGCTACCGTCGTCTTTGGGTGATGACGGATCGCGACCGATTCAAAGGTGCATTTGTATCATAAGTTGGTCCAGACACCGATCCTTCGCGGATAGTCTTACGTCTTTTCAGATCGTTAACATCTCCTCCGGGACCTCGACTCGATGGTCGTCCTTCATCATCATCATCCCGCCCACGCTTGTTGGTCGCCGGCGCTCCGTTCATGATAGGCTGCTGTGCAGCATAGCCATTGGGGATGGAATTACCCAAATCTGTCTGTGAGCCGTACACATCACCCCCAGTGCTTCCATTTGCTGTTCCACGCTCGCTGCTAATTACATTATACAAATTACTGGAAGGGGGTTGCTGTGCAACCCGTGGAGGAGTTTGGTATCCACCCGGTTGCTGTTGTTGTTGAGGGTAATATGGCTGAGGTGCTGATGCCGTTCTTGGGGTGGCACGACCAGATGCTGGGTGATTGGGGGATCCGGTCATCTCGGGAGAAATATGAGCGTGCTCGCCAGGTAATGGCCCTACTGGGGGGCCATTTGTGTAGTTATACGAGGCACGAGCCGCATCATAGGTGTTGGACTGATCATGCGTATACTCTGCTTCATGTTCAGCCTCTTCCTCACCTTGGCTATGGCCAACTGGTTGCTGGCTCTGAGGGTGGTGAAGCATCCCGTTTGAGTCCTTGGCTTCATGGTGATCCGGCTCAGACCCGGGCGCTCTCGCTAGCGGAGGACCCATCTCGCTTTTGATGTAGTTATTTGATTGTGGATAGCGAGGCATGTTTTGTTGGCCATTGGTAGGTTGAGGGTAAACACTCTGCTGTGGAGGAGGCCCGGAATACATCTGTCTCGAGGCATCATATGGCTGAGATCCCTGTTGCTGGTATTGTTGCATGCTCTGAATCGAAGTCCCAGGAGGAGTTGTTGCCGGGGTTGTTGGCATTGAACGAGTATTACTTAATCCAGTATCAATTTGCAGAGGATTTGCACCTTGGGCGCTAGGCAATCCACTTTGGTTTCCCCATTGGAAGTTGCCATCTGAGCTTCCCATATTACCCATCACACTGGAAGCACTAGTTGGCGGCGTTGGGAATGTGTGTGCTCGGTCCAAGCCAGGGCGGCCAACATTGCTAGGGTGAGGAGCAAGGGAATGCTGTGGTCCAGGAGGGAGATGACCACCAATGGAGTTGTTCATCGAATGGTGGTGATGTTGGTGCAAAGATGGAAGACCCGGGGCTTGTGAGTTTCTCACTTGGCTCTGCTCTTGTTTCCGGCGCTCAGCTGCGGCCATGACAGCATTTGTGCGAGTCTGGTTTGTGGGATGGTATAAAAGCGCTCCAATGTTGTGGACAAACAGAGGATACAGTAATTCAGTTATTTTCTCCTTGTTGGCAAAGTCCAATGCGCGCTCAAAAGGGATCCTGTAACACAATCAGCTCATTGCATCAAAAACTTAAATTCTATCTTCCAATGCTTACCAAACACCCTTTAAATGCATTGGTCCGATCTTTACCACATGTCTCAGCTTCTCACTCTTGAGGATCCCGTCTCTTCGTCCTCGAGTCATTCCAGCCACATTCAGCAGCTTGGTCCCATTGATCATATGGTTATCTGTAAAGCACTTGGTCAGCTGGGTTCCACTTCTGTCCGGAGAAGCATCTTGATATTTACCTTCACGTCTTGCAACGCAAACCCCTTTGGCTTCGACTTGGAAGCACAGGCTGCCTTCGTCTTCCCATAATGTCGCCGTCACTCGCGGCTTCATCCCTGGAGGCGCAACTTGACCAGTGGTGTCAAAACCTTGTTGTGACCCGTAGCCACCTTGACCAGGCATCACTGGCTGTCCCGAAGACATGGCCGGAAGTGGCAACACATTTCCCTGGCCCATTGAACCCGGAACTTGGTGACCTGCAGATTGAGGAGAGGTCAACCCATTCGAGTATCCCCCATATTGATTATAGGGGCCAGGTGCTGGTTGTTGTGGGTATTGCGCTGGACCTGGCTGCAACAATGGTGGCTGCTGGTGTTGTTGTGGATAATGACCCATACCGCCCGATGTGACCGTTTGCGGAGCAGGTGGTTGACCAGTTGAGATATGTGATGGATAGTACATATCCTGGGGACCGTGATTCATGTTGGAATTATACTCTTGGCCGTACGGATACGCAGTGCCAGAGGGAGACGTATTGTTGTAATTTGTCTGCGATAACGATGGGGGGAGACCGGTATTGGATGGAATGGTTGGAGAGGGGGTCTTAGGCCCGTTCGAGGACGAGGCAGTGGTGTAAGAAGAGTGCGAGCTCCCGTTTAAAATAGAGGATGATCCAAGTGAACTCAGAGAGCCGACCCGGGGTGACGAGGTACCCGATGAGTACGCCTGTTGCGGCTGGGGCAAAGGCAGCGAGGGCAACCTATCATTCACATACAATGGTCGTTGCGCAGCGTGATGATTGTAATATGGCACGTCAGAAGGTCCCCGGGTTTGCACTGAAGAGATCGACGGGAGATCCAGCTTTTCGGTTTGATTGATCAAGTCCGGGATGGACAGTAAGGTGGAAAACTTCACGAGGATCTCGCAAGCTTCAGGTCGAGACTTCGGTGGTGAAGTCCGCAGTGAATTGATGGTTGAGCAATTGCGCAAGGAGCGTCCTGTTGACCGGGTTTGGTTCAAGAAAAGATGTCAAGAAAAATATGCGGCGAGGGCTCGGAATGATCAGGCGCGTGGGCGTTGGGAGCGTGAGGCGTTTTTATCGTGCTAGACAGAAAATGATGCATACAACGCAGAAACGATGATTTCGCAAAACCTCCAACTTGAAAAGCAGACGTTTAACTCGTAGCAGTCGTTATGAAAAGGAAGATTTCCGAAAAGAAAGACCGTTGATGCAATTGAAGCTGAGATTGAAGCTCCACAACAGGATAGAGACTGGTTACGCGAAGCTGCAGGTATGCTTGTGCTGCTTGGGAGTCGCTTCGTCAAGTTTGACCTGGACTGCTTGTTTGGATGAAGGTTACGAAGGTTGTAGGAAATCGTTGAGCTCGTCAAAATGCGTCGTCGGCAGTGAAGTCGATGGCTGGCAAAGAGAAGAGAGGAGAGGCTGGGGAAGCTTTTGGCGTGGAGGAGGAAGCAAGGCGTTGGTAGGTGCAGTTGAGCGGTGCAGTTGCTTGCAGAGGTCCAGTTCCAGAGCCAGTTTTCTGGTGGGGAGGCGGAGGAAGAGGAGAGGTAGTGTGGTGGTGGTGTTGAGGAGAAAGCAGGTGGGTGGGTAGAGAGAGGGAGGGAGGTGTGGGTATGGTGTATGGGTATGGTGTATGGGTATGGGTATGGGTATGGGTCTGGGTAGGGGTGTGGTGAGCAGGGTGGTGGGTAAGACCGTCGACCGTCAACCGTATGTATGTGGGTGGGTAGGTGGGTAGGTAGAGGGTAGCCAGAGGAGTCCGTACAGTACGGAGGTAGGGAGGAAGGGAGGAGGGGAGGTCGGTTCGGTTCTCGTTTGAAGAATGGGGAAGAAAGATTCTGCCACCTTAATGCAGGTACTGGTACCAAGTCAGCGCGGTAGCAGAGGGAGGAGATAGAGATAGAGGAGGATCCAATGCGGAGACGGCGAGGGTGAATATACGGACAGAAAGGATGAGGAGTTCGTTCGACGTACAAAATTCTGCAAGACAGACCAACAACCTTCCTTCCAAGGAAAAAAGAGAGAGGTCGGGGGGGAGGGTGAAAAAGGGAGTGGAGGGTTGCGAGGAGGTGGATAGCGAGGGTCGGCGCGGAAGAGGGAAGGTAGAGAGAGGTCCTCCTCTTGCAGCCAGCAGCAGCAGCGAGTGAAAGGGAAAGAGAGGTTGGGTAGAGCGCGGCGTGTCGGTAGACAGACGAACCCATCAATGGGGTGTGGTCCGAGTAAAGCTAGCGACTAGCGAGAAATTTGAGGGAACCTTGACGTCCGGGGGGGGTCAAGGGGAGAGGGGGAAAAGGAAGGGGGCCTAGGAGAAAGCAACGGGAGAAGGCTGGTCAGTGGAGACTGGACGTCCGATAGACGCTGCGCCCAAGCTGCTAATCCTGCTAATCGATTAGAAAAATGATATGATAGCAGAGACTGGGGTGTAGAAGGAAGAAAATAAGGGAAGGCTGGACGGATTAATTAATCAATCACTTGTAGGGATATGAAAACGGAATTCAAGATTTTCAATTACCAATCTGGACCGAGAAGTGTTAGATTGACTGGAGCCCTATTTAAAGAATGGCGTTGTTACCCAATTCGTCTAGCGATTCTGTTCTTCTTCACAATCCGGGAAAATAGGCACTTTATGTCTGGTTTCATTACTGATTTAGTTCATGTACAAGCTCATTCTCTTTGCGATAACTAATTCATGACCGTGTTCCTACTAATTAAAACAAGCGCTCCCCGAGGCAAACTGTTCTGTGTGAGTCGGTACTAGATTCCTCGTGGACAGCTGGTTGGTGCTGGAGCTTGTGCAAGGGCGGGGAAGGGATGCTCTTCCAGAGGTTACCCCGTAACTTGCACAAAGCACAGAGGCTGAGCGCTGAGGGGTTAACAATTTACAGCGGTCTCATAGTTCTGGAGAAGCCTCCGTACCGCAATGATTCAAACCAGGTCTACGGTCAGGCGCATCTGTTTACACTGAATGGCTACTCTATGTGATGTCCCAAAACCAGCATCGGGGTAGAAGCAGGGAAGCAAAGAAGTAGAGAAGAAGCAGGGAAGAAGCGACGAAGCGAGGGAAATAGAAGCAACGGAAAAGCTGCCTTGAGACAGCAGCAACAGAAACGGGGGCCAGATGCCAGATGCAGACAGAGCAAACACAGTGGTCTGTCGAGGTGCTCAACAAACACGCTGGAAAAATGGACAGAGCCTTCGAGGTAAAGTTGTAGGGGCCTTATCACCATTGGAAAACCAAATGGCAGGGAATCCCCAACATCCTCCATTTCCTATCATGTCTTTGGAGTGGGAATATCACAATGAAGCTTCACAACCACAGAGTTTGTCTCTAGTTCGCCAAGCTCGCTCCCACGCCGATTTTCCGAGGTCCACTTGGAGCCTTGACATGGGCATGGACGTGGACATACACCATCCATACGCAACCAGACAGGCCAGCACTCGCGCCAATTCTTGCCCCTTGTTTGCGCTAGCATCTCCCTGTCCTGTGCTCCAGCGACGCCGGGGTTAAACGAACTGTTCGCACTGGATCATCATGAAAACAACCGGGCCATGCGACAGGGAACCCAGCACGTCGTAGTGAAAAGGAAAACGATTCTGGATGCTCCGGCCATGAGCCAAGAAAAGAAGAGAAAGAAGGTCGCGAAGGCCGAGAGGAGGTTGAAGAGAAGAAGAGCTGGCCGGCTGTTGAGAAACTTAAGAGAGAGAATGGGAGAAAGTCCGTACCTACCAAGCCCATAGACCGAGGACCCCTCACTGAATCTCTACGCCGATTCTGTCTAGGGCAGGTGGTTCTCGTGGTCGCCAGCGAAGAGGATCAACTGCGGCACAGTCCGTAAGGTCTGCGAAGTTCTGATAACGGCCCATCAGTACTGTTGATGGTAGACGCTACAGTACGGTACCAGGTCCAAGTCGAACTGTCTTTATGTCCGGCTTGACGCTATGGGTTACCGTGGCTCTGGTCGTTGGAATCTGTAGGTTCTACGGCGAGAAGAACCTTCGGTCTTAAAGCAGCCCGAGCTGTACGGCGTGCTTGTTGTTCGTCTTTCTTTCTCTTCTCGTGGTGTTCACCCGTGTCGATGGCATCTTGCAAGCAAATAGAAGTAAGAGCAAGCTCACGATCCACTCAACACCAGACCAGTCCACGGTCCACGCTTCGGTGAAATATCCACTCTCAACTTCCCAACGTCAATCAACGAGTCTCGGAATCTCCACCAGAAGGACGGCCTGAAAGTTGAAAAGCGAAAGGCGCTAAATAGTCAAGGGCACGTCACCCTCCTGGTCCTTGACAACAAACCACAATCCCACCTCGTGAGACGCCAAAGTATACAGACTTGGACTGTCCGGCCGAAGGAAGCGGGAGTTTTTCAAGTCACCTTGATCGATGAAACCGTTGGCTCTGCTCTCATCTGAGTGGTGACTTGTGGTCTAAAGATCCTGTCGTGTTTCTGTCACCGAGTCCGTCTGAAACTTCTGGCAGCACCGCGTGGGGGAAACACCAAGGGCAACACTGACCTTCAACTTTGAAGATCTGCTTACCTACTGTACAGCACAGTTGCTGCACGTGCAATGTGCGGCGCTTTGGCTACGCTATGGCCTGCATTTTGGTCCGTGAATCTGGATGATGGAGGAGCTTGGACGAGAGTGACCATCAATCTGCAAGCACTTTCAAGCACTGGCCATGGAAGAGACAAGGACTCTCCTGGGCTCTTGGAGTCTTGGATTCCTGACGACGCCCGCAAGAAGCCTGCAGATGCGTTCTAGCCAGCGCGGATCCCAGCTCTATCAAGCCTGGTGTCGATTGCGATAGCGAAATGATATCGTTCCTCTTCAGATCCGATTTCCTCTCTTGTCAATCATCTTGAATACTACGTGTGGTATGCGGTTCGGTGATTAAGCACCACGTTGATTGTGGTCAACAGCTTTACACAGTCACCGGTTGGGTCGAGGAAAATCACCACTCTCTACCTCCAACGCAGCTGTACTGCATCCTGTAACCCCCCGGCAATCTTGAATCTTCAACGTTTCGTCGGCACTGGACGATTCCACGGCAACTCAAGTACTAAAAGCCTCCGGCAGACCTGTCAGGTGATGCGGTGATCAGACTGTTATCGTCGAATTGGACGTGCCATACGACCTAGCTGCTCTATTGATAGATGTTCTGTCGTCAAAAGTTGTTGGGTTGTATGCGTTTCCCCTACCCAAATCCTAGGACGGAAGTGAGAGGAAACGCCCCGTGTGCTTGCTGCAGCGCAGCGCAATGCAGATGCAACAGAGCTGCAGTAACCACGGAGCTACAAGCCTGAAATGAGGGAACGCACAGAGCACAGCCGGACAATAGCTGTCAGTAGCGGAGAGGAATTCTCCGATTGACTTCATCCTGCCGCACTCTGCAGAGAGAGTGTATGCGGTCTGGAGGGAGCTTTCGTTTACAAAACCCGGAGTGCAGGATCCAAAGAATTTGGTTGCAACAAAAATGGAGGTTTGAAGTGCACTTGGTGATGCACTCAAGCTTAAACGGAAAGGCAGCCAGGCTAAACAGACATATGCCATGCGGGAAGCGTTCTCGTTGGGAGCGGTTCCTTGGGACGAGCAATTCTTGAAAAGATGGTGAGAAGTCGTCCATACTTCGAACAAAAACAGTAGCTTCTCATATGTGCGATGCTTCGTAACCTCGTTTATTAGTTCCCACTCCTACTTTCTGCCCTTTGGTTCTGTACTTTTCGACCCTTCAAAAAGTTATATGTCCTCATTGGTTCTTCATAACTGTATCTGCAAAGACAGGCTTCGTGCTTTGCAGGCATCATACTCCATGCGAATGTGGGGGCCACCGGTGAACGCAGGGCTCCGTCCAGAAGGCATGGCCTATTTTTGCTCGCCAACATTGCCATCTTTGAATCAGCCATAGAGGGAAGATACATGCCTCTGCAGAGAAGGCAGATGGAAGTTTCAGTATTAAAAATGCCTACTCTGGAAAACGTGTACTTTTCTGGACGTGTTATGTAACTCTCAGATCGGCATTTCTGGAGAGAATTCGAAGTGTCTAAACAAATAGACATCTCCTCGCTTCTGCTGAGGTCAGATGAAGTGGTACGACCCAAATCAGCCAATAGGACGACACCTTGTACCAAATCCCTATGTACTTTTTGTGATTGCTTCGAGTTCGCGGTCTGAATCGACAGCGTGCTACGAGCAGAGATTGATTATTCGTGGAAAGCATAAGACCGATTGAATGATATCTCAACCCCTAGTCAACATCCCTTGATTTCCTCTGATTCAGAATCTTGATTCCTGTCACGTTGTTCCCCAAATAAGAAGAATCTTGCAAGACGACCGATTAACGCCATTCGTTTCGCCATAAAGCAAGGAACCAGCAACACAACATTTCTAGAACTGCAAATCCAATATATGGGAATCAACGAGCCTCATATTCAACCCAGATGTCGATGGTGGATAGAACAATCTGAGAAAGTCATTGAGTGCTGTACTTAGTGATTCCGAAGAAGTGTGACCTGAAGAAGGCTTGAAAGTTGATTGGTTCGAGAAGATTTGAAATGGTTCCCCACTAAAGCTCGTGATCCCAGATCGGATCTCAGTGGCATGTCATCTGCGACTCGCTTTCCTCCCAAAATGAGTAAATGTTACTCGGAACTTGAAGCTGCTGATCCGGTATGAATAAATCCTAATGACACCTAGGGCGTCTCCATCAAAGACATCTTGACCACGAGTCAAGCTGTCTTACAGCATCTGGAGGTCCATTGGTAATAAATGACCCACGTATGTTCAAGCTCACCGCTTCAAACCCCTGGTATTGGCCACCGTATTTCCTGTTCTCTTTCCCACTCCCGGCAGCGTCCCTGCAGCTCCTCCAGAGACATGTGGCCCTGCCTGTGCGCCAGAGCACGCACTTGCAGCTGCATATGCAGTGCA
This sequence comes from Hymenoscyphus scutula, assembly GCA_001399465.1. NCBI lineage: Eukaryota > Fungi > Ascomycota > Leotiomycetes > Helotiales > Helotiaceae > Hymenoscyphus > Hymenoscyphus scutula. The sequence goes on along the minus strand of LKTO01000030.1, from coordinate 28,831 downwards.
GCGGCTACACGCAGCAAGCAGAGCCAATTATTGGGGCGTGCGGAGCCAGGATACCTTACTCGAGGAGTGGCCGGGGTGGAAGCCTCTTAGCCTGTTTCATGCGCTTATCAAGGACGGACCAAAGCGAGCGAGGAGGTGGGAGAATCAAAGAGGTGATAAAGCCGGATCCTGTGCGACGTGCTAGCTGTCCCTGGCGAGAAGTTGGAGAGGGGGAGCTAGACAACCGTACAAGTTGTAGCAATGTTCGAACGGTGCAACGTGGAACCACGATGATGTCGACTTGCGTGCTGGACTGGTTGGATATAAATCTTGCGAATCGCACATTTCAGTCCTATCAGCTTATCAGAGGCTGTCGATCAAGGCCATGTTCGCGGGCTCCTCCAGCGGGTTACCCCAATCAACCATGACCACGTCGACAAGCGAGCTACACCCCGCTACCGAGACTGGTGGAGGTGTGGTGGAGAGATGCCAGCGGACGCTTGGTGGATGGTGGATGGCGCCTAGGATGTTGATTGAGAGGAGGCGAGAGGCGAGAGGCGAGCAGAGGCGAGCAGAGGCAGTCAAACTTTAGCCAGTAGACGCCAAGCTTTTTATAAACGCAGTGCAGCAGCCAGAACCCCCCCCCACCAAGCCACCAGGAATTGACCACACCACATTCGCTCCACTTCTGACATCCCACCACCCCCCTCGCCTAGTAAGGAAAATGGTAGCCTCGCATGTTCTTGCATCTCATGGCCGAACACACCCGGTGGACAGCGGATTACGACATGCTGCTCGGGGAGGCTGGAAATGAAGTTTGAAAAGTCCCGGATCTGGCACCGAAGACAACCCCAGCTCCAAAACTTCTCAGGAGAATGAATACGTGCCCCGTGTATTCTCCACACTCTGGCGTCTGATGGGCCCAACCAATTGACGAGGGTGGCTGTGCCAGGCGAGGACTGACAACCGTATAAAGCACTCCCATAAGGCGGATCAAAAGTAAATCGTGAGATGCAAAGATGCAAAGCGGATAACGGTCCGTCTCTTGCAACCAAGGATGATGCACATCCTGCTTTGGTTGATTTCCATGATATGGTGGCGTCCTTGCACAGGGCCAATCATACTGCCCTGCTTTACCCCTCCCTAAACGCACGACATCTCGACGTCGACATTCCCGGCGTGAGTTTTGCAGGACCGGCAGCCTCCTCTAGATCTCTGTCTCATTTCTGACAATCATAAGTACTCTTGTATTGTGCTCTCTTGTATCGGCAAGCCTCAAGTGTTACCAGCCAGTTTACCGGCGCCATCGCGTGTCGAACACCGCAGAAAGCGTTCCGGACAACCAACAATCGACGCCTTCGCGGCGGCCGGGCCATTCAGCGATCGTGTTTAATTTCTATTCCCGCGACCAACCCGTTTTCCGATATGGTGGTGGCTGATTTTGAGCGTCGGTTTTTTTCCCTTAGCGTCCCTTCACCGCCGTTCGCTTGCTTCTCGCTCACATTAATCCCTCTTCCCAATTCGTCCTTATTCCGCGGCGAGAACCCCCAAAGCTTCGACCAGTGAGGGGCAGTCGTCACTCGTCAGACGGCACAAGACTTTGATCGAAAATAATATCCACACTAGGCCATCACTTAGAACCCGTTTTTTTTTCAACAAAAATGTCTGCCGAATATTAGGTAATTCGGCCTTTTCTGATCCGCAAGGCCCGTGGAAAAAGAAGGCCGTACTCGAGTATCTCCTCTACTCTACTCGTACCGTAAATGTTCGAGCTTTGCCCCCAAGAGGCTATGTTTTGGAGCCGGGCGTTGAAGGATTCGACTCGAAAACGTGTGTGCTGCAGCCCTTTCCAAATCTTTTCACCTCTTCCATGCAGGTCGGATATAGCCTCAATCCTTCCCCATATTACCACACCTTCCCCATGCCTCTGAGGAGCGTAAACCTGAACCCCGTTGCCGTCTGCTATAAGCGGGGGTAGTATGAGCAGTATGGTCGCGGATGCTCCCGTTTTCGGAGGCATGTTTTGTCCATCGATCGTTCTAATTTCAGTCGGTCCAATCTCGTGACCATCACATGAGTATTTCTCAGCATGATGATCTCTAGGCCGTTGACGACATCGTGAAACCCTCGTGTCCCAAAAGATGCAAACCTGGCTCAGCTTTATTGCGGCTGCATAGCGCAAGAGCATCGATATTAAAAATGTGTACTACCTCTACGAGCTGTGGTAATCTGGGAAGTAGAAGATCAGGAGAAGGGGACGACAGCAGAGCCGGCATCGCCATTTCGCTTGGTCTTTGCATGTCTGTAGATGTGGAGAGCGGAGCAGGGCAAGATTGCCTTGAGGTGGCGGAGGAAAGAGTTGACTGCGCAGCCCAGCCAATCTGCTGCATAGACTCCGAAGTTGAGCATCAACTCTCACGCACGACATACTTGCGTGAATAAAGCTAGATTCAAGCAGATCTGACAACGATTGTGCAGTAAAACTGTTGGTCTGCAACAGTCTGCAGAGAGCGGGTGCTTGCATGTGTGCATTTGATGCTTCTGTTGTAAGACTCAAACAAGTGTAACGACCAAGTCAATGTCGTCGTCCCTCTGTAACTGAATATTGCGAGACTGCGATAGGGAAAGAGAGAGAGAGGATATCGGATGACGACGTTAGAAGTAACAAGGGGCAGTGGCTGCACTGAAAATGGAAGTATTGAACGTTTCGAGTTTGGCTGAGATTTATGGACGGATGAATGGATGGTGCGGGGCGACGCTTCGTAGGTAAACAATTTCTTGGTGGTCTTTCGTGGAGTATTGTACCTACTCCGCGGCGTGGAGCCAGGTCCGAATCCTTCGCAACCAGAAAGATTCAATCCGGGGCGCTCAATCCTCCGAAAGATAAAGAAAGCATTTGCTTCCAAACAGAACCCAGTCTCCTCCCCCCTTATACCTCTACTAGACTGTACGGTAGGTGAGATCAATATCGTAAACGAGGTAATGTAGATAAATCGGGATGTTAGTGTTGGTGTTTCCAAAGATTCGTGTGCAACCGAGAGATTCATGGGTTGGGTGAGGTGTGAGGTGTGTTAGGTAGAGATCAAAACATGCCCCTTCCCTTTTCGGACGTCACCTGACATGGCATCAAAGCGTGCCTTCCGTTCCTGTCCCAACACGCGCTTTTCCCCCGCCAGTCACGAAAGCACACACAACCCAAACCTACCTACCTATTGTCCTGAACGTTAGAGGCATATCATATCCTATTAAATATGCGCGCCACGTCTCCTTGATAAACCAGGAGAATAGCCAGTCAGGCGGCACTATCCTTCGACCACCGCCACACCAGGACCCGCTCAGCAGTTGTCGAGCAATGCCTCCATCAAAAGCAAAGACCGCAGCCAAACCGAAGTTCGGTTCCTATTTCGATGCGTGGAATTCTTCCTCGACTGGCCACCAGCGAGCAGAGAATAAGTTGGGCGCCTCGACAGGATGGCGGCTATCGAGAAATACCAAGTTGGGTTATCAATTCAAGGGAGGAAACTCGGGGGGGAAGCGGATCTCAGATTCTGTTGGTGCTGGGTCAGAAGACTGGGATGAAAAAGCTCAGGCTCTTATACCAAAAGATGTTAGGCAAAGGGCAAAGCTCAGCGTACACGATATGCTTACTGCTGGGGTGCAAGGAACTGGTATGTTCGAGGAGAGATGCACTAGCAATATGCTGATTTTCGGTAGACTCGTTGAGCGGAGAGGAAAGGTTGATGGCCCAGAGAAAGAAAGAGGATGACATCAAAGAACAGGAGAGAAAGAACAAAGTCAAGCTGGTTTTTAATGGACTGGTCATCTACATCAATGGCAGCACGCATCCGATCATATCTGATCACAAACTCAAGCATGTCCTCGCGGAAAACGGGGCAAAGTTTTCTCTTCATCTGGGAAGAAAACATGTCACTCATGTTATACTCGGTCGTCCATCGGGTATCCAGACCGGCGCTGGTGGAGGACTCTCAGGGACGAAAATCGAAAAAGAAATCAAGCGAATTGGTGGGTGCGGAATCAAGTTTGTTGACGTGGAATGGTAAATTTGGCCTGCATACATTTAGTGTGTCCTAACTGACGAAACGCAACCACAGGGTCCTTGATAGTCTAAAAGCTGGAAAAAGATTGCCAGAAACCCAATATTCAAACCTCAAAGTTGCTGCAAAGGGACAGCAAAGTGTATATGGGCTATTTAAGATTAGTTCAGATTCCGAGAAATCACCAACGGTCATGAGTCCTTGAAAACTCATTTTCAAGCCTCATCGATTTGTGGCTAATGCAAGTTACTGTACTGCACAGATAGCATAGCTAGGTTGGGTACGGCATGGGATGGGATGGGTTTGGGCGGTACGGTAAAGGACTGATGCATGATTAAGGAGTTTAGGTTGGTAGCATAGCAGCATAGCATGGCAATGGTATTTCAGGTAATGGATAATGAGATTACGAAAATACCTTGGAGTTTCGAGACTAAGCAATTTCATGAGACGAAGACTATCAAAAGCGGCAGCAAAACAAGTGTGATTGTCCCAGCTTCATAGGGTATCTAAAAATCTCCTAATAACCTGCAACAATTTTTAGCATTACCATAAATATCTGGACAAATTGGCTCCCATTGTACCAGAGAACCAGAGAACCGGGTTAATATTGTTACAAGGAAGGAACGAAGAGAGGTCTCGCGATGGATAATTCGAGGGTTCCGGCTGGCCGCTTTTATCACCAGCACGTGAAGCGTTGCTGGTGGAATTTCGGCCTGTAAACAAACCAAAAGTTCTCTGGTCTACCCTACCAACAAACACCTCGTCTCGCTCCTCGCACCTCACTATTATCTATCAATTAAGCTACTAGCTTCTACATAACTGCCCTGCACTGCACTGCACTGTACTGTACCGTACCACATTTATAAAAGAAGATCAGAAAGATCGCTACTCTTGCGCCGCCCCACGGATCCCCTACGATTGGAATGGCAAGGCCGCTCTCTGAATCCAGTGTCATGGCTCTCAACGCAAAATCCTCGCGCGAAGACGATTACGAGGTGGTCGCCTACACCACGCAAACCAATACTATGGCCAATACCAATGATAGCGACAGCTCCGTTGGACCTCCAAGCTCGCCCTTTATCGCAAACGTTGGGGGGGACTCGGCAGATCTGGAAAACATCTCACCAAACAAGTTGACTTTATTAAGATTAGCGACGACGAGTCCTGTTGAGCGCGAGCCCATGTCACCTCTCAGGCTGCTCAAAAGCCGAGCATCGCCCACTTCCAATCCCTCGTCACCGAGAAAGGCCTCGGATTCTCTCAAGAGCCCACGAAAGATGTCGGATAAGAGATTCCCAGTCAAACCCTCGATTTCTGCGCCGCCACCACGCCAACAACAACAGCCACAGCCCGAGAATGAGAGGCTAATCGCTCCAGTCGAAACAACTTTAAGTATTGATGATGTTCTCCGAAACAATGAGGGTCTTACAAAGGCCATCGCAATCTTGGAGGATGGTGATAGTGAGAATGAGTCGTTGCATGCTGAAGGATTTCACACACAAATGGAGCGTGAACGGACAGACTCATATGACGAGCACAGTATGGATGATACCATGGTCAGCACCTTCAGCGACTTCTCTGCTATCCCAGATATGACCTCTTTTGCGAAAATTGGACACACTCCATCAAAGCTATCGGCACTACAACCTACCCCAAGGCGGAATCCATTAAACGCCCATACTCCTGCGAAAGCTCGTCGCCCTATGAGCTATTCGCCTTCCCCAACACCCCGCGCGCATAGCTACGAGCAATACTCTCGGGATGATGGAATTACGGAGAACTTGCTGGATTTCACTGAACAGTTCAACAACTTTTCTGGTCGCAGTCGTCAATCGCCGAATAAGAATGGCAGGCACTCTCCATCGAAACACAATACAATGCCGGACATGACTTCAGGCTGGCCATCAACTCCTGCCGTAAATCGACACACTATGTCCAATCTGCTTGACTTCGATATTCCACCTGCTCCAACCCCACGAAGCATGCCGTCCATTACACCAAGGGAGCTGGAAAGCTTAAAATCAGGGTTCCTTTCCGAAATCAGCAGTCTGAAAGCATCTTTGAGCGGAAAGGAGGCAGAGGTCAACTCGTTAAAGACGGCCGTTGGTGACGCAGAAAAGAGAGTTGGAGAGAGCATGGAACAGGTGCGGGAAGAACGAGACTCAAAGGAGCAGCTGGCGGCAGAGAAAGAAGAGTGGGAGAAACGAGGTCGGGAAATGGAGGCGGTCTTGCGAAATGTGAAAGACGAGATCTTGCACGGAGAACGAGAACGAGATGAGCTTGAAGGAAGGCTCGAAGAGACGGAAAGAAGAAGAGAGGCTGCTGAGGTCATGGCTCAGGAAGCCGAAAGTAAGCTGGCCGCTATGAGAGCTGGAAAGACACCTCCAGCCTCCTCTGATTCTCCTAAATCCAAGTCTGGCGAGTGCAGTTGCGACGGTCGCGCTGTTGAGATTGCTGTTGAGAAGGTCTCAAGAGAGCTACACACCCTGTACAAGGATAAACATGAGACCAAGGTAGCCGCATTGAAGAAGAGTTACGAACGACGATGGGATAAGAAGATCACAGAACTCGAGAATCAAGTTGAGGACCTCACCAGGGAGAATGAGGAGATTAGACGCGATGCGACGATGACCAAAGTCGACCCAAGGAGCGCTGCACTGGCCGCTGAAGAGCTCGAGAAACAAGCCGCCAGAGATGCTAGGGTCAAAGAGATGGAAGCTGAATTAGAGGGAATGGGTCAAGTCATCCAGAGCGTCAAGCATGACAACTCAGAACTTCGCCAGTTATTAGAAGAGGAACGAGTTGAGAAGAACAAATTGGTCCAGACCGTTGAGGAGATGCTTCCCGTTTTGGCTTCCTTCGATGAGATGCTGGCCGAGAAGATGAATAACCAGCCTGCTGCCGTCAACTCGCCAACTTCAAAACGCCAATCTCTTGACATGAGAAGCAGTATTTCAAGAACATCTGGCCTTCGCGCTCCCGCCAGCTCTTCTAAGCCTCCAAGTACGAGTGAAAGCCGTATCGGTAGAGGTGGCTTTGGGATGCCAGCTCCTCGTAGTGGAAGTGGGCTGGGCCACAGAAGTGGCGGACTAATGGCTGGCATTGAAAGAATGGGCAGTCACAAGGGACGAGGGGAGTAATTCTTGGGGTATTATGACTAAATGAGGTTATGTTTAATGTATTGTTCGTCGTTCGAGGGAGTTTAGAATAATTTCAAAGTTGGTTTCTTGATTCTCCGAAATCGTCTGGAAGAATATGTGATCGTTGTTCCAAGTGTTTGAGTTGTGATTTCAAAATGTGCTAATCGTTTTGGGCAACGAGCTAGATAGGCAGGTACGAAGAGGGAATAATCTACCCTTAGTATCAAGCCAACTTTATAGGAATGACCGAACGATCGAATCTTAAAAACAATTGGGACAATCATTCGTTACATTCGTTAGTAAACCCTGTTACTCTAGGGGTTAAAAGAATAAATGAAATGAGCAGGTACGAATATAAGGTATTCTTTATTACAGCAATTAACACAACTACTCCTCTTTTTTAAAAAACAGACAGAACTACCCCCTTCTTTTGACCCTTTTAAGAGGACTGCCCCTCTTTTTAGGAATTATCGATTTACATATAAATATTACTAGTAAACGATGTTATATGAAAACAGGGGTAGTTCTGTCAAAGGGGGTAGTTTTATTAGGATATTTAAAAGAGGGGTATGTCTGTCGCTAGATTCCAGTGACAAAACTAAAACTAATCAACTATTTGAGAAGGATTAGAATAAGCTACTACTATAAGGTACTCGAAGTGGTTTGCGAAGTAGTATATAAGTAGGTACGGCATCCTGAATGCACCAAAAGTCGGAAATGACCAAATCGCAAATCGCAAATCACAAATCGTAAAACTTAAAAGGTAAGAAGAGGTTAGAAGCTCTTAGATTTAAAATTGTTCCTATCCCTACTATTATATCGTTTATTCTTATACTCTCTCTCTCTCTCTCTCCTTCTCTCTCTCTCTCCTTCTCTCTCTCTCTCCTTCTCTCTCTCTCTCCTTCTCTCTCTCTCTCCTTCTCTCTCTCTCTCCTTCTCTCTTCCTTCCTTATACTAACCTCCTAAAGTAAGAAGAGGGGAAAATCTGTAAGAAGGGGGGAAGTAAGAAGAGGGGGGAAGCAAACATTTCAGGGGAATGTTAGCCCTAGTGTAGGTAAGCATTCTTCTTCCCCTCTTTTTTTATTTTACTTCTTACGCTCTTTCCCTTCTAGCCTCTCTCTCTCTCTTCCTCTTGTCCTCTCTTTTTATTAAATTTAAGAGTAATATAAGAATATACTACCTAGATAGTAGATTATCTAACGAAGGCCTGTTATATATATAATACATATGTGATTGAACTATTATTATTCTCTAGAAGTAATAAGGACGAAATATATTACTTAGACATTTAGTATATAGCTCTATTGAGAGAGAGAGAGAGAGAGAGAGAGTAGGGCTAAACTTAATAAAAAATTTACTTCTTTTACTTTTAAAAAATTGTAATTTACGATTTACGATTTACGACTTACGTTTTAGTCATTTCCGACTTTTAGTATATTCAGGATGCCGTAGTAGGTTAATTTCCTATATTTATTGATTTTTAGTATATCTGTTTACGTAAAACAATAAAGGGAAAAAATTAATAAACTACTCTTTTTCCTTTAATAGAACTACCTCTCTTTTTCTAGACAGAATTACCCCTGTTTTTATATGATATCGTTTACTAGTAATATTTATATATAAATCGATACTTCCTGAAAAGAGGGGTAGTCCTATCTAAACGGTTAAAAAAAGGGGGCAGTTCTATCTGTTTTTTAAAAAAGAGGGGTAGTTATATTAATTGCCGTATTTATTATAACAAAAGCTTTCGAATAGCGAGGTGAGACTAGACTACGCTTCATTCCCATTCATTATTTCGTGGCGTAAAATAATCCTGCACTCGAGCGCTTTGTAAAATGAAGGTAAACACGTAACTATAGAATGTCTATAGGATTTTTAACGTTGTATGTTAGGGTACTCGTTGAATTATTATTGAAAGTCATAAAGTTGTCATGGTAGTGAGAGTTTTATACTGCTACTCCGTACGTACCCGAAAACAAGTCTGCTTCAAGATCTACTTCCTGCTTTTATTTTGGATAAGCTAAAATTCCGGAAACGATTTATGAGGCGTTGGGAATGTTTTCTTTCTGTGGGGTCCAGTTGGGAAGTGTTTTCTATGCTCAGAGGTCTTGGAAGATTCACATCGATATACCAGAAAATCCATTCTCGGGGCTCTGCGTGAAGTGTTGTTGGTAGTTCTGTAATGGTTTATGCCTAAAGTTAGTTGCACACTGACATCTTGAAAAGGAAAACCCAATTGCGAGTCTCGGAAAATCGAAGTATTTATCTCATTGTTCTCATACTCCTAGCCGAGAATGCTGTTTTGTTGATTAAAATTCTCGAAGTCCTCGAAATGGAGAACGGTATTGAAAGTCTATCGATGGGGAGATACCAGTAATCTTATAAGAGCAATAAAACCAATAAGGAGCAATTCCTCCATTATCACTTCCGAGTATCTAATGAAACAGTTAACACAATGCAATACCACATCCCTACTATGATCCTTTAGTTACATAAATGGGTACTCTTAAATGACTCCACAGCAAAGATTCCCTTGCTCGCTTCGGCAAACGATATCCGGAAAGTCCCATATTCCACTTCCCCAGATATCGGTAAAGTGCCAAAGGCCTTATTCACCCTCTTTCATCGCTGGGAATTTCAATTGGTTATAAAGCATTTTATCTTAGAGGGGATCTGCCGGAAAGCTTCCTAGTGGGCTGCTTGCCACTCTTGCCAAGCTATCCCCGCACCTTCTAGGGGAAATCAAAGCTACTCTAGTGATTGTTTCTCATTCTAGACAGTGTAAGGAACATACTTGGGCAAGTATTTAGTGAGGGCCCTTCAGCTCGTCACCACTTTTTTAGCACCAAAATGAAGCGATCACCACACAAACACCTACTGAGCACTTCTCAATTATTCCACAACCACCACACCAACATAGCAAAAAAAACGAGAAAATCAAAGGGGCGTGAATTGCGTATACCTAAGACGACGCGCAGGGAATGCCCCATCTGGCAACGCATCCAAATTGTCAGCAGATCTGGACAGAATACCAACAAGGAGGAGTCACTCTTATGGGTGCAACCAAACCCAGAATGGGTGTGTATTTCAGAGAGTGGTGTTAAGAAGATGAGAAAGAGGGCTCGAGAGAACGCTTCTCGTACCCGGAACGGGAATTCAAGGGGTCAACGCCTTGCAGTACCCTCTGTCGTCCAGAATAGACCTCGTTCAGGCCAACCACGCAAAGTTACCCCAGAGTTACGTAAACGTATCATCGACAAGGTTATAAATAACAGAGACGAGCGGCGGAAGACGAATATTACACACCTTTGCGAGCTTGGTCTCTGGGGCAACACAGACAAGCGTAAGAATGTCTCAGAATCGTCATTTCAACAAATCTTATACGACGCTGGTTATTCCTTTATACAAGGGGGGTGGAAGCCTAAACTTACCCCAGAAATTATAGAAACGTGTGTTAAATGTGCGGAACGTCTCCTTAAGATAGATATCTCTCAAGTTATATTCATGGATGCTGCGGCACTACGTATGGAACTCGACGATGGTCCAGATCGGTGCTAGCAAAAGCAGGACGAGTACTACCACAAGGATGTACGAACGGAGACAGTAAAGGGCTACTCAGATGGTCAGTTCTTTGGCGCAATCTGCCTTGGTTCTCGTCAAGGTCCTCACCACATATTTGACCCAGAAACAATACAAGAAGTCAAGGACGCAGAGAAGCATTTAGCCGAGGCCAACGCACAATGGTTACACCACGCGGAAAGAGAGTTCAACCGGCTAGAACAGGCGAAGGGGGACTACTGGGCAAGTAAAGGACGTGCTGTACCTGGAAAGAGGGCGCAACTACACAATTACCTTGATAAACAGGCATATAAGAGAGGGGACAGGGGTAAAGGGGGGGTGGATTGGTACCGGCTTTGTGAGGGGTTTCTTAAGCCAAAGTTGTTCTGTTGGTATAAGGAACTACGTAAGATAGGGAGAGGGAAGATTATGCGTTTAGTTATGGATAATGCCGGCCCTCACAGCCACAAGGTAACCAAAGAGGTATTATTCTACTATTCCATTTGGCGGCTCCTCCACCCTCCCCAGTCACCAGATATGAACCTAATAGAGCAGATTTAGAGGTATATAAGGCAATAGTTAAGGAAGAGAAAAGTCTAACTAAGAAGTAAGGTATATCTTAAGCGTTTGTAGATAGAGGAGTAGATAAGAGTACCCCAGAGTGTAATAGATAAGGTGATAATAGAGCTTAGAAATACTCTTAGAAAAGGTAGTTAAGCATGGTGGGGATAATAACTTCCAAGGATAGAATTTATAAATAGCTTTAATTTCCACTAGTTTATATCTGATTACACCTATATTTGTATTGTACACAGCCGATAGTAGTGAAAAGGGGGGTGTTGAGTGTAAGCGAAAAACAAGCTGAAAATTGGCTGAGGGCCCTCACTAAATACTTGCCCAAGTAGTGCCGATTTGACATGACTATATACAATTTCACTTAATTCATCACCTTCCTCTATAGTAACACTCCTGGTCTTCGAAGCATACAGTGAACTCTATAAGCGTCGTTGGCCTTCCCATTTTTGTTGACACGTCTCCCTCCATCCTCGCAGCGACTCTCATTCTCTTCGACTCCCAACACAGCACTCCAGTCTCCCAGGTCAATATCTATAATACAAATTTCCTCCCACCCGAAGCTTCTGTAAAATGTACTTGCCAACATCGAGGAAAGCCAAATTTCCTGTTGTTCTAACTCGAAAGTATGAAATGCCCACCTCAACATCAACGAGCCAAGTCCCATCCGTTGATAATCAGGATGAATGAAAAATGAGTTCCATTCTAGTTTTAGAAATTAGTAGTGGTATTACAAACCCCCCCACTCCAAAACACCAGCAGCAAATCCAGATTGGTAAATACATAGTAAAACTACCGTAAGTATGAAATGCAGGAATCAATGAAACTTACCAACGTGTTCTCCTCGCCCCTTCATTACCTCATTATACCGACCCACTAGCTCTCCCCAGAAGAAGGAGCAGAAGTCTTCCCTACAGCCTTTTGGCCACGTGTTTGTTTCTGGTATTACTTTCTTCTTGAACTCTGGATGAAAGGTGATAGTGGCATGAGCAACTGCTTCGCCTGTGCTGGTCACACATGCTTTGAAGACGCGGCAATTAGGTGTAGAGAGGTGTTTATGGAGTTGGTTGGTTACAAGATTGGTTGCGGCAACGGAAAGAGTGGATGCTGAAGGACATGCCGGAAGATCTGCGAACATGTAAGGCTCGACTCGGTCGTGGAGCATAGATAAGGGTGCAATGTGTCCTAGGACAGAGATATCTTCCAACGTAGCAAGTGAGATTGTGAAGGAGGAGGAAGTCGGGTCCATATCTGCGTGATAAAGCTGTATTACAGAGGAAATTTATGTTACCTCATTCGAATTTGGAAATAGTGTGCTTTCAAGCGCCTGTCCACGTGGTTGTCTGGATTCAGCGACCTGCAGTATTTTGAGTTGTATCGAATTCCCAATAAAGCCAAGTGCAACTCAGCCGCAATCTTTCCGTACAGTGCATGGTTTGTGATGCAGCATACATTACATTCTACAGACTAATATCAAAATACTGATACCAATCCTGATCCACCCTGGAGCTTTCCATTTTTGTTCCCGGTCTACTCTAATATACGAAGGCTCACAACTCTCTCGTTCTCGGTGAGCTCATCATGCCCTATGCTAACCCTGAAGAGGAATGCTCCATACAATCATAATATTTTTCAGTGTTGCAGGATACAATCAGCCGTTCCCAAGCTTTTATTAAGTCATCAGATACAATTCGCCGATCATTAAATAGCGACTTCGCAGTTTTTCCTTCAGCATTAACCTCGTCAGCATCAATTGATAGCACGGTCTTTGACAGAAGAATTTCCAGGGTTTCCTCGTTGGCCATTTTCGCCGCTTTGTGGAGGAGAGTGTTACCGAGCCTATCTCGGAAATTGCAGTCCGCACCTTCATTGAGGAGCATCTTTATGGTTTTGTGGCTGTTAAAGTTAATTGCATTGAATAGAGGCGTTCCATAATCGTCGGCAAGCTCGATATCTGCTCCGTGGTCCAATAAACACCTCACAACTCTGTCGTGGTCTCGTGTGGCAGCAAAGGTCAGCGGCGTAATGCCTTCACGAGCTTGAGTGTTGACGTTTGACTTGTAATCTAGTAGTGGCATTGCGTAAGCGATATCATTCCTGTAAAAGGCCGCATAATGGAGGGCAATCTGTTGACGATGATCTCGATGGTCTACATATGCCCCTTTCTCCAGTAGCAGAATAATACAGTGAGGATTGGAAGCACAGGCAGCATGGTGCAGTGGAAGAACACCATGTGCATTTCCTATGCGAGGGTCGGCGCCATGTTCCAAAAGAACCCTTGTGGCATAGACATCGCCGCGTCGCGAAGCCCAATATAGAGGGGTACGTTTTCTTGCATCTCTCTTATCAATTCCAGCTGTCGAGGCCCTCAAGAACTCGACCAGGTTTGAGTGCATCAAACCGAGCACGATCTTATGTAATGGGGAAAATTGGTGATGTTCCAGGCCATTGTCACTAATGAACAGATTTTTGAGGCCATCGAGGACAGCAGGCTCGGCTTGTCGCCCTAGGATTGTGTTCCAAGCATAATCGAATGGTGAACTTTATTCATCAGTAATTGATTCAGCACAAGGGTGAAGAAAGTTACTTACCCTTCATCTCCGTCGGAGAGGTATCTATCGGCACCGGCATCAAGGAGTAATTTGCAAATTTCAAGTTTTCCACTCTCAATAGCATACTATTTTACGTGAGATAAGTCTAGATTGAGGATATACGTAGAGTGTTTACTTACATGGAGTGCTGTCCACCGAGCGGTCATATGGAGGTCATTTGGACCGACTTCTCGGGCAGTTAACAATGCTTTGACTCCGTCGATATCACCTGCTTTCACTCTTTGGAATACTTCATGATGAGGGGATATCACACGTTGTACGAAAAGGCATGCGGCTGGAGAGCCGAGGTTGAATGCGTCGAAGATAATGAGTGATAAAGTTCGAGCGACGAGCCAGACTGGAAAATGATATTGAATGACAGCGCTAAAATTTGATCGTGCTACACACGTCTTTTCCGAGCAATGCACGATACTTGTATTGATACGAGTACTGGTATGCTCGATATGCAGTGCGCCGAACAGTGGGTCGAGAAACTGTGGACTCCGAGCCCGGAAGCGTCGGTGGCAGCAGCAACTACATGTAGCATTGCATGCCGCTTTCCAGGACCGACGGACTCCAATCGCCATTTGATCTTCCTGCTGCGCGGGACTTGGAGCAGTAGCATCTGCTATCTTCGATTCAGCGAAGAGCGAAGAGCACCGGTATCAGGATGAGACCTAACTTACGGTAAGTCTCCAAGCTACGTTGAGCCACCGTGAGAAAAGCATTCGGGGTCTTTGCAATATCGGCGTTTTGAGCCTCTATTTCCTTCAGTGGTACCAGTTGCGTTATCAACTCTGAAAGAACTTGTGCATGCTTTTCATGACCGTTCTTTATCTGCGACTGTATATCTTGACTAGCCATGTAGATAGATTCGATCGTGGAGCCGATTCGGACGATATGAGAGGTAACCAAATTCATGTCAGCCCTTCATACAAGTAGCCATTAGCATGGCCCTCCACCAGATGTTGTTGTAGCCATTACTCACGACGAATTTATCGAGATAAAAGTGATGATATTTAGTCGTAAATCTCGAAGATTGGTCTGGAGAGATCGAGCTTTCGACTGCGTGATAGGCCATTTAAATCTCTCCAACAACTCTCGAGCAGTGTTCGAGCTCTCGAAGCTGTTCACAAAGGCCGAGAGCTCTTCTATTTTCAACTTCAGAGGAGCGAGAATTTGGTCTAGGTTACCGAGCCACGCCTCGGGTATTCCCTCGTTGCGTCTCACATTCTCGAGTTTCGCAATCAAATCGTTCAAGTTGGAGACCTCGCTGGAGAGTGACAAAAGTTCCTTTGGGGCGTTGCGTACGGACCGTGCGAAGTTTCCAAGCGTGGCAGCCACACCGGCCAAGGCGACGATGCTCGACGAGATTGAGAGGGGATCCATGATTGCTGATGAACGATAAAAAGAGGGAAAGAAGAGGGGAAAAGAACAGTAATCAGTTAAGGTTAAGGTGCGAGTATTATCTTTTATTATAGGAGCCTGTTTACCGAGGAGAGAAACCCAAAATTCAGACAACCAAACATCAGTCAGGCTGAAAAGCCCGAGAGAGCCTCACTTTCAATAGTTTCCTTTTTGATCGAGCCGCAGCTGACTTTGAATCCAATACTTGTACCTCTTGAACCGCTTCGGTTTCTTCAATCTTTTACGGGACTAATAATATCATCCGAAATCCGCCATTACTAGGATGAAAAGAGGTGCATACTGCTGGGCTGTATCTAAGTCGCGCCCGCGCCGGGGCAGTGTTCCGGTGCCCCGGCACACTCAATTCCACTCAATTCTATCCCATCTCGAAACGAAACGGAATGGATATCACTCAACAAAGCAATAAGGTACTCCCCCCTATGATGGACGACACGATGGTACATGGGTTGCCCTACGATCAATTCCTTCTTTTCGGTGATTCTCTCACGCAAAATATAAGTAGCCAAGCACAAGTTTTCGCCCTTCAAGAAGGTGATTCCAGACACTTTAGCCTACCTTTACGCGGCCTTTAACGTACAATAGCTTACATCCGTCGTCTCGATGTTATCATCCGAGGATTTAAGTGAGCCATTTCTCAATTCCTGAACTCCATACAAGAGTCTTACGTGCTGCTAAAAACTTTGGCCGTAAAGCGGATACAATTCATCGCAAGCCTTAAGGGCGCTGCCGTCTTTTATGCCCAGCCCAGAACACACGAGAATCAAGTTCATGGTATGATACCTTCAATCATAACCTGTCTTCATTCCTTTAACATGTCATATTACTATAAGCTCCCCTCATGCTAAGTGGTTCCTGGAAGACCGTTTGCCTAGGCGGTAACGACGCTGCCCTTCCAACAGATAGCAAATCCATCCCCCTGGAGGAATACACCCAGAACTTGCGAACAATACTTCAACACCCTCTGATAAAGAAGCATGCTCCGAATTTAATCCTCATCACGCCCGCCCCACTTGACGAGCGAGGGTGTGTCGCCCTGGATTTGGCACATGGTGTACGTGTGCCAACAAGAGACGCAGAACGGACAAAAGTATATGCTGAGGCATGTCTTTCTGTAGGAGACGAGATGGGTGTTGAGACAATTGATCTTTGGGGCTTGATTATGGGAGAAATTGAGTGGAAGGAAGGAGAACAACTGCCCGGTTCGATGGAAGTGGAAGAGAGCAAAGCGTTGATGGAGTATTTTGTCGATGGTATGTTACTCGGGCGGTGCTACCTATTGTGGAAGTCATAGAACTAATAGGACCTGTACAGGTTTGCATTTTACCCCTAAGGGATATAAACTTTTGTTCGATGCTATTATGGAGGTTATCAAAAGGAAGTGGCCTAACGAGGCACCAGACAGAATGCCCCTTGTTCACCCGACGTGGTCCTTAGCACTAAAATGAAAACTACTAGAATTTAGCTGTTAGCCTAGGACAGTTAAGTTAGTACTTAAAGCTAAAAACTTTTTCATTTAATTAAAATTCGTTTTATAGCTTTTTACGTTTAAACTAGTATAAGTATAAATTAACTAACGTGGTTTATTAGTACCTCGCTAATATTAGTACCTCGCCACTTGAAATCTCATATAAAAAACGTCTATACACAACTGTACACTTTGAGTATATATTAATAAAAAAATCTAAAATTGAAATTTTAGTTTTATTAATATAAGAGTATTCTTAATTCTTAGTTTTTAAATATTACTTATCTTATATTAAAATGTTAACGTGGTTTACCACCGAGCGACGCATATCACCGAGCGACGCACTTTTCCCTACCCTACTACTTATAAACTTTAAGACGCGTTTTTTCAACCATTTATTATGGAAATTCAAACCCAAGAAGCGCGAATCATTCTAGCTATCAAGGCTATTCGAACGTCCAAAAAGCTAAGCAAACGCTCTGCAGCAAAGATCTACAAGGTCCCTGAAGCAACACTTCAACATAGAATGGCTGGCCGAACCCATCGCCCTGAAATTAAAGCCAATTGTTACAAATTGAACGACTTAGAGGAGGACACGATTGTTCGATATATACTTGATCTAGATTCGAGAGGATTTGCGCCCCGTCTAACTAGTGTTGAAGATATGGCGAATCTCCTGCTCAAATCTCGAGGGGCACTACGCGTCGGCAAGAACTAGGCATATCGATTCATTCAACGACGACCAGAGTTAAAGACGCGTTTTAATCGCGTTTACGACTTCTAAAGAGCCTTGTGCGAAGATCCGGAGCTTATTAGCGCGTGGTATCGACTGGTTGAGAATATGCGGGCGAAATATGGTATTGTGGACTCCGATCTCTACAACTTTGACGAGACAGGCTTTATGATAGGTATAATCTCCCTAGCAATGGTTGTAACTTACGCAGATCGACGTGGCAGAGGCAAGGCAGTTTAGCCAGGCAATCGGGAATGGGCGACGACAATTGTTTGTGTTAATAGCGAAGGTTAGAGTGTCCCTCCGTTTTTAGTAGTTCAAGGGAAGAATCATCTTACAAGTTGGTATACTAAGGGCGGCCTCTCACACGACTGGGTTATTAAACCTACAAGTAACGGATGGACAAACAATGAGACAGGTCTAGAATGGCTTAAGCACTTCGACAAGCATACTTCTGCTCGAGCAAAGGGTCTATATCGAATGCTTGTCCTTGATAGACATGAGAGTCACGAGTCGGCCGAATTCCAAGAGTACTGCAAGGCACACAATATCATTACTCTTTGTTTACCTCCTCATTCCTCTCATTTGACCCAGCCACTCGATGTTAGGTGTTTTAGTGTCTTAAAACAGGTATATGGTCGAGAAATTGAGACTTTTATTAAAGCTCATATTAACTATATTACAAAGGTTGAGTTCTTTCTCGCCTTTAAAGCAGCCTATTCAGCCTCTATAACAGCTCAGAATAGCTAGGCTAGATTCCGTGGAGCTGGCTTAGTACCTTTTAACCTACAAGCTGTTCTTTTAAAGCTTGATGTAAGGTTACAGACTCTAACACCTACTATCACCCCCTCTGCCGATATCAACCTTTGGGTCTCACAGACTCCTCACAACCCAACTGATGCTCTTTTACAGACGACATTAGTTAAGAATCGGATTGCACGTCATTAAGGAAGCTCGCCAACCCCTATTTTCTAGACAGTAGCTGTATTAGCTAAGGGTACAGAGCTGTTAGCTTATGAGATGACTTTATTGTTAGCCGAAGTCTGTACCCTTCGCAAGGCAAATGAAGCACTAAGTAAACGCCGGAGGGCTAAAAAGACTCGGGTCCGTCAAGGGGGGGCACTTACTGTAGAGGATGCGCAGGACGTATTAGCTCAGAAGGAAGCAGAGGAACAGGCTCGACGCGACAAGCGCTCTGAGGGGGGTAGGCAAAAGGAGGGGCAGCCGTCTGGGCGACGATGTAGTACCTGCGGGAAGTCTGGTCATAATACACGAACTTGTCAAGAGGCTGTAGATACTTCTAGTTTATTAGATTCAGATTCAGATTAATTAATATAATATGTTGTGATTATTTAATTTTACCCTTTAGGTGGCGGGGTAGGGAAAAGTGCGTCGCTCGGTGATATGCGTCGCTCGGTAGTAAACCACGTTATTAGATAAAGGAAAATTTACTAATGATTATAGAGGTATTTTTAAGCGAATTGTTAATTAAAACTAGTAAAGAATTAAAATTGATATTATTATAATATTAAACTCTTATTTCCTTAGTAAAATTTTAATTTTAGATTTTTTTATTAATATATATATAAAGTATATAGTTATATATAGAAGTTTTTTATATAAGATTTTAAGTAGCGAGGTACTAATATTAGCGAGGTACTAATAAACTATATTAACTACTACTTAATTAATAATAATTAAATATTCTATAATTAGACTAAAGACTTTTCTAATAAAGTAAAGTATAATCTTAAATCGACTATACTTAGATATATAAGAAAGCTTTTTAATAACATAGTATACTAGAACCTCGAACACTCTAGAACCTCGAACACTTTAAATCTTATATAAAAAACGTCTATATATAACTGTATACTTTACGTATTTATTAATAAAAATATCTAAAACTAAATTTTTATTAAAGAAATAAGAGTTTAATACTGTGACGGTTCTGACCGCCACCCTACTGAGACAAGACCCTGGGAGGAACTCGGCTAATCAGAGGTGCCTTGCTTTGGAAGATCCCTTGCTTTAGCAAGATCCCTTGCTTTGGCAGATCCCTTGCTTTAGCAGATGTCCTTGCTTAGGCATGCGCTGGACACACCTCATGTATTTAAGAGCCTCCAGCTCCTGGGCTTCCGTCCCTTCTTCTCTTTTCTCCTTAGCTTAGAATCCTTGTATTTGACAGTTTCTACGATTCCACAACCTACACCGTGGGCCTTGCGTACGTGTCGTCACATTATTCTAAGCTCACCAACACTGCCTGGGAAGGCCATAGATAATCTCCCTGCCTGTCTATCCAGTGTGATAGAAGGACCCCACGATCCTCAATTGCCCAGCCGCAGAGCTTTTCAAAAGGAATTGAGAAGATCTAGTGACTAGAGAGTCCTAGATACCACAACCACGTAACAAGACAAGCATTCCTCGAAGCAAAAAACACACTAATATCAACCACCACTGCCACCATGGCATCATCACAACAGAAAGTACCTTTAGGGGTTACTACTCGACACATGTCCTGTGGACAGAGACACCCAAATCTACAACAAGACAATGATAATTCTCTAGCAGCTTAGCTTGAGCACCAGCTAGACTCTGACTACAACGATGCCCCTGAACCCTCAGACACCTTGCGAGAATAAGTCTGAGAACTTAGCCAGGACTAGTCGCGAACCTAGGAGTTACTTGAGAAGCTCCTTAGCTGACTTTCGCCTTTAAGCAACTCTGATATTGATCCCTAAACGGCCGTACCGTCACTTCTAAATATCGTACGATCGACAGAACAAAACCTAGAATCAACGATGACAAGCTACAAGTACTTAGTAAAGTTGCTAGACCTACAGCCTCTATCTAACGAGATAGATCCTACATTCTCAGGTTAGAAGATCCAGATACAAGGGAAATTCAGAAGTAATAGAGACTAGTTCTAGGACAAGGCAGAAAGGATGTTTTATGTCTTTAATTGTACGACAGGCGATGCCTAGAAACACCTTTAGCTGCGAATAGATGAGGACTCCTAGACCTACTTTGTCTTAGTAGGAGAAATGATCGACTACCTTGCTTCTATTTTCGTTAATCTAAACTAAGCAAGGGATATAAGATATAAGTATAATCGTCTGACGATAAAGATTATATAAACCTTCTAAGAATTCTAAACCTAGTTCTTACACCTAGCTAGAGAAGTACAGATTCCCTAGGAATGCCTCCGCCTAGACCTGTACGATCGACTTATAACTCTACTCTAAAGAGGAATAGCCCTAATGCTACATATGCTAGATACCTATTAGGAACTGGCAGTTAATTGTTTGTTGTTAGACATAGAGCTTAGACGAATTAATATAAGGGAGGAGCGCTAAAAGACATTCTAAGAGAAATCTACGCGACCTACTTGCTCTTCTGCTCCTGCCTAGGGCTATATGACAGCCTCTATGCTGCTTACTATACATGGACTAGGCCCAGCTTCCTGTACAACACCTGCCGCTCCTCTCTACAATACTAGTAAGCTCCCTTGTACTAGCGAAGTAAGAAGACCAGCGCTCGCGGATGCGAACACTGACTGTTACAACTGCTACAGAAAAGGACACTACGCTACTACCTGTCCTGAGCCAAAGCGTGTAGACCTTAAAGAAGTAGAAGAAGAAGAAGAAGACAAAGACGCTTTAGACGAATTAGGAAAAGAGGAACCCTAGGTTAAGACTCTTGCCTAGGGTATACTCTTAGTCTAGAAAAGATTAACCTAAGTCGATTAATAGGTAGAAAGTACTTTATAGTTCTATATACTCTTATAAATAATAGAATTACTATTACAACCTACGCTCTTATTAATACTAGAGTAAATAGCTTTACTTTTATTAATACTATATTTACTACTAAGATAGTAAAATTTTTTAACCTTACCTCTTAAAAGCTTATATAAACTATTACTACTAAAGAGTTTAATAGTAAATTAAGTAAATCTATAATCTACTTCCTTACTCTTTAACTCTCTATAGATAGATACTAATAAATAGATATCCTCTTCTATATCCTTAATCTTAGAAACTATAATATTATCCTTAGACTTAAATAGATAGTATACTTTAACCTTTAGCTTAATCTAGGACAAGGAATACTAATATAGCTAGATAATAACAAACTACTAACTTTTTAAAGAGAAATCTATATACCTAGAAGCTATATATACTCTTAACGATACTAGCTAGAATACTAGTAAGATATACTAGCTAGAGAATATATAATAAATTAAGAGGATATACGACGTTAAGATAGCTAGTAAGCCTTACTACTCTATATAATCCTCTCTTACTCTACTCGCTCGCTCTTGTCTAGAACACTATTAGAAGAAGACTTAGGTTATAAGAGCTAGGAAATAGCTAAAATCAAGACTATTAGATATAATAAGTATAAATAGAATATATAAGATAAGATATATTAAATATAGTAAGAACTTAGTCTATAGGAAACTATACTCTTATAGCCTATTATAAAGAAGTTAGTTTCTATACTATAAGACTTACCTTTAGTAAACATTACTTATATTAGTATAAACGAGTTCTACTTTTACTTATAACGAAAGGAGAACGAGTTCTTTATAATAAGCCTATATAAATTAGACTAAGTAATCTAGAAGAAAGAGACTCTAAAGGATAACGATAAAGTAACTCTCTAGGATATTAAGAATAAGCTTTCTCTATAATACTACTTATATAAAGATATATTCTTAAAGGCTATATTAGACAAGCTCCTACTCTACTATTTCTATAATCATCGAATTAAGCTTAAAGCTCTAAATACTCTAGAGTATAGCTTACTATATAACTAGTTAATAGATAAGCTTAAAGTAATTAAGTAGTACCTAATTAAGAACCTCGATAAGGGCTTTATTAAGTTAAGCTAAGTACTCTTTACCTTATCTACTCTCTTTATATATAAACTAAATAGTAGTCTACACTTCTATATTAACTTCTATAAGCTTAACGCTCTTACTCGTAAGGACTAGTACTCTTTACTCTTAATTAACGAAACCCTTACTCGCCTAGCTAGAGTAAAGATGTTTATAAAGCTTAATATTTACTAGGCTTTCTACTAAATTCGAGTATACCTAGACGTAGAAGACCTAACTACCTTTTATATAAGGTATAGATTATATAAGTGTAAAGTACTCTCTTTTAGACTTATAAATAGCCTAGTAATATACTAACGATATATAAACGATATACTTTTTAACTACCTAGACGACTTTTATATAGCCTATCTAGATAACATCCTTATCTACTTAGATAATCCCTTAGAATATAACGAGTATATATATAAGGTTCTCTAGTAACTTTATAATACTAGCCTATAGACAGATATTAAGAAGTATAAATTCAGCGTTACTTAAACTAAGTACCTTAGCTTTATAGTTAGTACCGACGATATTAAAGTAGACCTAGATAAAGTCTCTATAATATATAAGTAGAAGGAGCCTAGTATAGTTAAAGAAGTCTAGTCTTTCCTTAGTTTTTATAACTTCTACTAGCGCTTTATCTACAACTATAGGATTATTACTAAGCTACTTATACGATTAACTAAAGCCTTAACTCTCTTTATTTTCGATAAGTATTACTAGTAAGCTTTTAAGGAACTAAAGTAGCGCCTTGTCTCCTCTCTACTCCTTCGACATTATAACTCTGCCTTAGAATATAAGCTTGAAACAGACGCTTCTAATAGAGTTATTACTAGTATACTCTCTTAATTACACCCTGATAACGAATAGCATCCTATAGGTTACTTTTCAAAGACTATAGCCCCCGCGGAATATAACTACAAGATCTATAATAAAGAGATACTAGCCATCGTACGCTCTTTTAGCTATTAGCGCTCTAAACTCTAAAGCGCGCCCTCTTAGTTTAAAGTATACACCGATTATAAAGCACTTAAGTATTTTATAACAACTAAACAGCTTACTAGCCGCTAGGCTTGTTAGGCTGAATTACTCTCTTAATACTCCTTTATAATTATATACTAGACAGGCAAGAATAATACTCAACCTAATACTCTTATATAAAGAGAACAAGACGTTAGCCCGCAGGACAAGCTTAAGGTATTCATTCGAACAAAGGCACTACTTTAGCTAGAACAATTAGACCTAGCAATCCTAGAAAACAATAGCCTAGACCTTAACCCCCTAGATAAGATAATACGCGAGCTAAGCTAATTAATAGAGCGTATTTTAACAGCTAATCGTATAGTAGACTCCCTAGCTGCCCTCCGGAAGTAAGTAAAGGAGTAGCTAGGAGACTTCTAGTTAGATAATAGACTACTTCTCTACTAAGGACGATTAGTAGTTCCTATATAAGAAACCCTAGTAGCTAATCTAATTTAAGAAGCTTACGATCAGATCTCCTCTATATATCCTAGTAAAGTAAAGATAACAAGAATCCTTAGCTAGAAGTACTATTAGAAAGAACTTCCTTAGGATATAGCCTAGTATATCCGTAACTACTACGCTTATAAGAGAGTACACGTTCTAAGGAACTATACCTCTAGATTCCTACACCTACTACTAGTCCTAGACCGCTCTTAGTAACATGTTATAATAGACTTTAAGTCCTTTCTAAAAGACAAGTTTAGTTATAATATAGTATATATAGTAATTAATCGTTTAAGTAAGTAAAGTATCTCTATTCCTTACTATAAGATAATAATAGCTAAGGACATAGCCTAGCTTTATATATCGTATATTTACTAACACTATAGAGCGCTATAGATAATTATATTAGACAGAGGACCTTAATTTATCTCTAACTTCTAGATAGAGTTCTATTAGATACTAGGCATCTAGATTAAGCTTTCTACTACTTTCTATCTATAAATAGATAGATAAATAGAAATTATAAACTAGTATTTAGACTAGCGCCTACGCCTCTTTATTAATTACTACTAGAATAACTAGTCTAAACTACTATCTATTATAGACTATACCTAGCTAACGCTACCTTATAAGAGTATTAGAATGTCGCCTTTCGAGCTTCTAAACGCCTACTCTTCTCGTATCTCTTTTAACTAGAATACGCTAAACCCTGCTATACTAAAAGAAAAGCTAAACTAAGAAGAGGTATAGTAGGTGGTTAAAAAGCTCTAAGAAGCGTAGAAGACAGCTTATACAATTATAAAGGAAGCGTAGAATAAGAAGTAAAGAGATATTAACCTCTACTAACATAAAGTAGACTTTAAAGTAGAAGATAAGGTCTAGGTATCTATAAAGAATTAGAAGACAGAGCGCTCTAGCTATAAATTAGACTATTAAATAGTAGGCTTATATAAAGTGATTTAAAAGGTTAGACACTTCTATAAAGTTAAGTTGCCGGCGTCTATGAAAATACACTCTATATTCTCTCTAGACTATCTATAGAAAGTATTAGACAACCCTCTACTAGAGTAAATAAATAAACCACCCCTGCTAATATAGGTTATAGACGATAAGGAGTAGGAAGTAGAGGAAGTGATTATAGTAAAGAAAGTAAGGAGTAGACTATACTATAGAGTAAAGTAGATAGGCTACAACGAGGACCTAGAATAGTATCCTACTTATAACTTTAAATATTCGCTACATAAGCTAAGGAACTTCTATATAGTATACTCTATACAACCAGGTCCCCCGCGTCGCTTAGGTGAATAGATTAGAGCTTATAAGGATAGGGAGGATTTGTACGAAGACTTAGAGGATAGTATAGAGGCTTCTATAAGCTTAAGAGCAAGCTTCTTTTTAAAGGGAGAGGTAATATAACGGTTCTGACCGCTACTCTACTAAGACAAGACTCTAGAAGGAACTCGGCTAATTAGAGGTGCCTTGCTTTAGAAGATCCCTTGCTTTAGTAAGATCCCTTACTTTAGTAGATCCCTTACTTTAGTAGATGTCTTTACTTAGGTATACGCTAGATATACCTTATATATTTAAGAGCCTCTAGCTTCTAGACTTCTGTCTCTTCTTCTCTTTTCTCCTTAGCTTAGAATCCTTATATTTAACAGTTTCTACGATTCTATAGCCTATACTATAGGCCTTATATATATATTATTATAAATACTATAATAATATTTATTTTAAATCTCTACTAGTTTTACTTAACGATTCGCTTAAAAAGGCCTCTATAACTATTAACTATTTTTTCTTTCTTAAATAACACTTTAAGACAAGGTAAGTAATATTTAAAAAAACTAATAAAAAGAATACTTCTATATTAATAGAATAAAATTTTTAATTTTAGATGTTTTTACTAATAAATATATAAAGTATATAGTTATATATAGACGTTTTTTATATAAGATTTAAAGTATTCGAGGTTCTAGAGTGTTCGAAGTTCTAGTATACTATATTAACTATAAAAAGAGTATATTTATACTATTAAGAGTTTTATATTTATATCTATATATATAAGTATCTAAGTATTATAAATTATATACTTAGTTAGATAATAAGTAAAGACTAGATAGCGTTCTAATAGATTAAGTACTATTAAGAACTCTTATAGTAAATAGAGATACTTAGGCTAGCTAAGCGATCTAGTAAGTAGATCGCTAGCTTAATAGTCGAGTTAGCTATCTAACTATTAGATTAAAGAACGAAGGTTCTATATAAGACTAGTATATCTACTATTAGATAGAAGCTTTATATAATAAGACTTAATCTATCTAACTAAAGATATTATTTCGATAGATTAGTTACTATATAAAGAGGTTTATATTATAGGTTATTTACTTAGAGGTAAACTTATTACTTATATAAAGTAGTTAAAGCTAAAAGGTATTAATAACTAAGTAAACTAAGTTAAGTATAAAGCTTCTATCTAATAGTAGATATACTAGTCTTATATAGAAACTTTCTACTTTATAGATTATTAAGAATTACTCTAATTATCTATAAGCTAGATTATACTAGCTTACTATAATCTCTTATAATCTATTTTAATTATATAATAATTTATTAAGAAAATTCTTAGATCGCTTAGCTAATCTAAGCGATCTATCTATACTATAAGAGTATATAATAGTACTTACTTAAGTAAGTTATTATAAATTATATATAAATATATAATAAGTAAAGACTAGATAGCGTTATAATAGATTAAGTACTATTAGAATACTCTTATAGTTATAACGATACGTATATAAGGCCTATAGTATAGGTTATAGAATCGTAGAAACTATTAAATATAAGGATTCTAAGCTAAGGAGAGAAGAGAAGAAGGATAAAAGCCTAGAAGCTAGAGGCTCTTAAATATATAAGATACGTCTAGCGTATACTCTTAGCTAAGAGCTAAGCGAGAGATAACTAAGTAAGAGATAACTAAGTAAGGTATAGCTAAGTAAGGTATAGCTAAGTAAGGTAGAGTAGCGGTTAGAACTGTTATAATAGTAAATAGAGACGCTTAGGTTAGCTAAGCGGTCTAAGGATTTCTCTACTCTAAAAAATATATATAAGGAACTAAATAAGTAGTAGAGTATATAGATATAATAGAACTACTAGTATTCTATTATAATATAGAATAAATAATGCCTCTATCGTACCTCCGTCTACCTTATAGTTATATAGGCCTAGAACTCTCGAATACTCTCTTCTATCTATACACTTCTCGAAACCATCTATAGTATTAGTAGTATTAGCCTCCTTGCGAGCTACTGTCGAGTCGTATTCGTACGCCCGTCGCCTCGCCAAGACCACGTACTTGCTAAGCCTCTAGTTGACCTAACTCTCTTGATCTAAGTCTCTTACAAATACCTCCCCTTCTAGGTTCTTGTCTCTAAGAACCCGACATTTAAGCGCCTACTTGATCCTATAAGTACTTCTTTTACCTAGAACAAATAGTAGAGCTATACTCTCTTACTTCTATAAATGTAAATAATAGAACTACGCCTTCTTATCTTATAAATATAAATAATAGAACCCTACCTTCTTATCGTCGTTACCTAAGCGGCGACCTAATAATAAATCATTTCCTATAGATCTATAACATTTACTTGTTTATTATCGTATAGTGTAGACCTAGCTATAAATTATCTACTCTATATCTCTAGTATTTACTTATTTATTATATAGTATAGATCTAGCTATAAATCATCTACTCTATAACGTGGTTTACTACCGAGCGACGTATATCACTAAGCGACGTACTTTTCCTTACTCTACTACTTATAAACTTTAAGACGCGTTTTTTCAACTATTTATTATAGAAATTCAAACCTAAGAAGCGCGAATTATTCTAGCTATCGAGGCTATTCGAACGTCTAAAAAGCTAAGTAAACGCTCTATAGTAAAGATCTATAAGGTCTCTAAAGTAACACTTCGATATAGAATAGCTAGCCGAACCTATCGCTCTAAAATTAAAGCTAATTGTTATAAATTAAATAACTTAGAGAAGGACACGATTGTTTAATATATACTTAATCTAGATTTAAGAGGATTTACACTCTGTCTAATTAGTATTAAAGATATAGCGAATCTCCTACTTAAATCTCGAGAGGTACTATACGTCGACAAGAACTAGGTATATCGATTTATTTAACGACGACTAGAGTTAAAGACGTGTTTTAATCGTGTTTACGACTTCTAAAGAGCCTTATACGAAGATCCGGAGCTTATTAGCGCGTAGTATCGACTAGTTAAGAATATATAGACGAAATATAGTATTATAGACTCTAATCTCTACAACTTTAACAAGGCAGGCTTTATAATAGGTATAATCTCTCTAGTAATAGTTATAACTCGCGTAGATCGACGTAGTAGAGGCAAGGCAGTTTAGCTAGATAATCAGGAATAGGCGATAGTAATTGTTTATATTAATAGCGAAGGTTAGAGTATCCCTCTATTTTTAGTAGTTTAAGAGAAGAATTATCTTATAAGTTAGTATACTAAGAGTAGCCTCTTATACGACTAGGTTATTAAACCTATAAGTAATAGATAGATAAATAATAAGACAGGTCTAGAATAGCTTAAGTACTTCGACAAGTATACTTCTACTCGAGTAAAGAGTCTATATTAAATACTTGTCCTTAATAGATATAAGAGTTACAAGTCGGCCGAATTCTAAGAGTACTATAAGATATATAATATTATTACTCTTTATTTATCTTCTTATTCCTCTTATTTAACTTAGCTACTCGATGTTAAGTGTTTTAGTATCTTAAAACAGATATATAGTTAAGAAATTAAGACTTTTATTAAAGCTTATATTAACTATATTATAAAGGTTAAGTTCTTTCTCGCCTTTAAAGTAGCCTATTTAGCCTCTATAACAGCTTAGAATAGCTAGGCTAGATTCTATAGAGCT